>WTSP01009977.1:103851-148099 GCA_025331215.1 Actenoides lindsayi
GGGAGGGGAAGCTATCTATAATAATTTATTCTGTCCACTGTAATTCTACGTTAGGATTGATATGTTCAGTAGAGGAAAATTGTCTTGGGAAAAGCGTTCAGAATCTATGTCTGCAGAAGCTAACATTATTTTTCCCTTTGTGACAACATGAGTCCGGAATATACAAAGGAAGCAAGTCCTTTGTTGCAATTTTTGTTGCTCAGTTTCTCAGAGGATATCTCTGATTTATTCCTGCACAGGCACACCACACCATCATTCGCTGCAACTATCAACTTTGTTATCAGAATGTTTTTGGTGCAAGTAGTGATACTCTTTGGAAGTATTCTTCAATAGCTTGAACTATGGAGCCCGCAGCACATCATCAGAAATGGAGTGTTTGGGTTAGCAGTCAGAACAGAAATCTTGGAATGCTATTTTGTGTAAACCAAACATGATTCATCTTTTCTGTAGGTGCCAGATTCATTTCTGCAAAGAAACCTAGTATATGTACTTACATAGATTTTATTAAGACAATTGCATCAGTTCTGTGCTTGCGTTTAAATTTAAGCTATATTTTTTTTCTGGTGTACTATATTACTCATCACTACATTTATACTGGTAGGTTTTGCAAGTTGTCTGCTAAAAAGGAAAACAAAAATGCCGCTTCAAAATATCTGAAGTAGCTCGGTAAGTATTTCCTAAATAAAAACAGATACAAGACTTGCAATTATTTTGTCATCACTCTTTTGAAAATTTTTGTCCCAGCTCAGTGGGGTATGTAAAGGGCTGGGGGAGAGGCAACATGTCTCCATATAGAAGAATGAGGCTGGATTCCCTCTTTTGATGGTTTGCTGTTTTGCCTGCTCACATGAATGGATTGATATTTTTATCTGTGTTATTGTAATCCTGTTAAGAAAGCAATAAAAGACAGTATACCTTTATGATAGCTTTTTACTGTCCTATATAGTAAATAAATGCCTGTGGTGTAGTCTAAGCCCAATGTTGGCCCCCGTTTGAAATCTAGTTACTATTCCCGTGGCATGATCACTTCAGTCATGGAGAGATGCCCAGTGCACACACAGATGCTCTTGCTCAGGTGATGGAAAGCATTTCTGCATTCGTTTCTGGATGTTTTCTTGCCTTCCATGTCCTCATGCCCCACTGAGAGATGCAGGAGTCAGCACTGGATGGACAGACATTCTGCCCCCCTCTAGAGGCAACGGGACGGGGTGGTTTTATGGTCACCAAGTGAGCGCTGATAATTCTTTGTTACCGTGTAGTGCACATAACCACAGCAAAGAAGATGTTAAACTCAGATAAACTTTTTAAGGTTGAATAGTAGTATGTCTCAACAATACTTCAAAAAGCAAAAAGTAGTTATAAAAGTAACTGACAAACAGAAAAACTGATTGAAAGAAGGCAAGTGTATGTCATCCTAATTTCACTTTGGAAATGCTGTAATCTCACGTTGCTTAACCAAATATCCACTTGCTTGGAAATCATATCTCTTAGGACTGGTTTTGTGCTTCCAGGATTTCTCCACAGTCTCACAGGACTAAAGGAGCTTTGTGTGACCTTGTCATTGTTTTGTTCCTAAGCTTATGCCACATACCTGGTATTCCCTATGCTTCCAGCTTTGCCATGGTGCTGCTAGGGGTGTTAGGTCACTTGTGGCCCCTGATGCAGCCAGCAGCACCATTGACTGTGGAGTGCAGGTGCCTCTGAAGTGTGGGAATCTCTTCCCCAGATTCCACTGCCTCTAGCTCCAGTGTTGGGAAATGTATCCTAGCAATTTTTTAAAATATTGAAACATTCCCTTCCTAAGACCTCTTTCAGGGATGGGTTTGTTTAAAGCTAACCTGTCCTCACTATCAAACTTCCCTTATGCATCAGAGACTAAATTCTGTCTTCACGCCACTTCGCTTCCTGCACTGCCCTTCTTTGATGTCAGATGCTTTCTCTGCTCCTCAGGTCACTGAGACTTGCTGTGCTTGGTGGAGGCAGGTCTTCCATGTCTCTGCTGCACCTTGCTGACAATTTTCTGTCCCCAGTCCCCGTTATCTCAGTGCCGCTCTCCCAGCCATAGACGGGGTTGCATGGGATGGGTGAAGTTTTGCAGTTCAGCTGTTTGGAGATTTCCATCCAGGGCTGCTTTGTCCTCCTGACTGTCAGCTCTTCTTCGGGCTCGGTCTTGGGATAATGCATTTCCTCTGAACTTCTTGGGGAAAATTGGCCCTGCCGGCTATTTCCCAGCTTCACGGCACCCAATGTCAACCTGCACCCCATGCAGATTGCTCCTTCTGCCCCTACAGGGCCCACTCTCCCTTCCTGCCCTCCTCGCCTCCCCATACCCCGTCTCAAATTCGTCGAAGGCTGGGTCGCACCCTTCGCAGAAGCCAGGCGGCCTCTGTGCAGAAACCCCGGCCCCTGCCACTGCCTCCCACCCTGCAGCCCCTCCTTCCAGTAAAGCCAGTGGTGGGAGGTTCCCGCACCAGCACCACCGGCAGCTGCCGGACCCCTGGGGATGCTGGCGAGGGGCAGACTCCGCGGGCAGGAGCGCTTCTGTGCTAACGAGAGGAGAGCTCCTCAGGAGGCAGGTGCCTCTCTGACCCGTCGTACCTACCCCACAGAAATGGAAAGTCTTAAATTGCTAAGATGTTACAGTACCGTCGAGCTTGGATATTTAATTTTCATTGTAAGCTTGAGCTCAGTTTGGAGACATTTTCTGCTATTGCAAGGTGATTACTGTAGCAATTTTGATTACAGTGTTCTGTTCTGCTCTATTTTTCCTGCCCTTGAAAGACAGTCCTAAGCAAAATGGATTTCCTTTGTGCTGTTAGTACTGACGGCACGTTCTTACATATTATTTACATTACTTTTGCATCACTACAAAACCATTCATTTTGATGGATTATTGCTATTTTGAACCTGTTTAAGGTAGAGAAGAACAAGGCTGCTTTCTTTTCCTCCACCAAATCTCCAGATAATTACCAATACTAGTACAGTATCACCTTGTACTGATGCAACTTAGTTGTGTCATAACCGATTTAAAGAACATTTTAAATGACAGTGTACCTCTGTTCAACCAGATGACCTTGCAAAGATAAATTACTATGTTCTTGCACATCTATTAAAAATGTACTCTTCAGTCAAACGAAAAACTTTTGGGAATAAGTCATATATTAAATCTAGGCTCTTTTAGCTACTCTGATTATCCAACTTCCCTCAGCCATGTTTGTCCCACTTTCCCAAGCACAGTATCCTCTGGGAGCTGATGATGATTGACATGTCAGAGCACTCCTGAAACTCAGAGCAATTTAAGGAGTTGGTTTTTCCATAACAATGTGACACTGTAGATGCATATGAATTATCCCAGATAATTTCCTGGGTTTATATTTTCTGTTCCCACCCTGTCTTTCGTCTTATTATGCATGCCTGGTTTACAGACTTTTCAGGGAAGAAGTACATCACTATAATTTTATGTAATTAATATTATACATGTTTGCAACTCATCTAATTTGTGTCAAGATTAAAGTATTCTTCATGTGTATGCTTTAGGTTTATCTGCACATTTCAGGAGGATCATTTCTTAAGTTGGTTTATAATTTATTCACTATATTCATTTATGCTCATTGTACTGAACTGATTTAGGGTTTGCCTTTGAAAGCATATCTTGTCAATGCTAGCTGCAGCATATAGGCTTATTCTATGCACAGATGATCTGAGCTGGCAGTGTCCATATGATAATAATTTATTGCTCCATAGAGTTAAATATTCTTTCCTGCACTACTCCCTCAGTCAATATTTAAAGAACCATTAATTCAAGCATTAGAATAGAAAGCCAGCTGGCATAGCAAACTTGACCCAGGGTTGTACCAGGTTAGGCAACATTTGTCCTACATAACAAAACAAAGTAATATACATCCTGGAGCACTCTCATAAAAAACAGTATAGAAGAAAGAGATGCACATCAGCTGAGCCTGGACTTGTTCTGCATGCATGTGGACAGCTAGCCTTGGTGCAGATCTCACTGAAAAGAACTCACAGTTCTCCTTTCTTCCAGTAATGGTGAGAAGCCACCATAGCAAAAAAGACAGCTGTATCATGTCCAGAGAACGCTCTTTTGAAAATCTTAGCTCCTTCCAGCTTTGGCATATGAGGGAAGGGGAAGTCCTCCTTGGTTTGTGCACTTTATGGTGCATAGCATTTGATATAATTCAATAAAAAAGAGCTAAGTAAAGAATACATGATTTAAAAAAAAAAAGAAAAAACCCAAACAAAACTTGAGGAGGTAGCTATATGGTTGGGTAAATATAAAGAAATTTAAGGAAATGGGTATTTACAGATTCACAGAACGTTAAGGGTTGGAAGGGACCTTGAGAGATCATCCAGTCCAATCCCCTGCCAAAGCAGGACCACCTAGAGCAGGTCACACAGGAACACAACCATGTGGGTTTAGGAGACTTCACAACCCCTCTGGGCAGCCTGTTCCAGAGCTCCATGACCCTCACAGTGAAAAAGTTTTTCCTTATGTTTCTGCAGAACTTCTTATGCTCCAGCTTGTACCTGTTGCCCCTTGTCCTGTCATTGGACATAACAGAGAAGTGCCTGGCTCCATCCTCCTGACACTCGCCCTTTATGCACTTATAAACATTAATGAGGTCACCCCTCAGTCTCCTCTTCTCCAAGCTAAAGAAATACAGCTCCCTCAGCCCTTCCTCATAAGGGAGATGCTCCACTCCCTTAATCATCTTTGTGGCTCTGCACTGCACTCTTTCAAGCAGTTCCCTGTCCTTCTTGAACTGAGGGACCCAGAACTAAACACAATATTCCAGATGCAGCCTCACCAAGGCAGAGTAGAGGGGGAGGAGAACCTCTCTCCACCTACTAATCACACCCCTTCTAATACACCCCAGGATGCCATTGGCCTTCTTGGCCATGAGGGAGCATTTCTGGCTCATGGTCATCCTGCTGTCCACCAGGACCCCCAGGTCCTTTTCACCTGTGCTACTCTCTAAGAAGTCAATCCCCAACCTGTACTGGTACATAGGGTTATTCTTTCCCAGATGCCAGACTCTACACTTGCCCTCATTGTATTTCATTTGATTTCTCCCTGCCCAACTCTCCAGCTTGTCCAGGTCTCGCTGAATGGAAGCACAGACTGTTGGAGTCTCAGCCACTCCTCCCAGTTTTGTGCTGTCAGCAAACTTGCTGACAGTGCACTCTGTGCCCTCATCCATGTCATTGATGAATATATTGAATAGTACTGGCCCCAGTACTGACTCCACTAGATACAGGCCTCCAACTAGACTCTGGCCCATTGACCACAACTCTCTGACTTCTTTCCTTAACCAGTTAACAATCCACCTCACTACGTGATCATCCAGACCACACTTTCTCAGTTTAACTGCAAGGATGCTGCGGGGGACGGTGTCAAATGCTTTACTGAAATCAAGATAGACCACATCCACTGCACTACCTTCATCTGTCCACCTGGTTATTGCTTCATAGAAGGCTATCAAGTTGGTCAAACATGACTTCCCCTTGGTAAAACCATGTTGACTGCTCCTGATGACCCCCTTGTCCTTGATATGCTTAGAGACAGTGTCAAGGATAAATTGTTCCATCACCTTTCTGGGCATGGAGGAGAGGCTGACTGGTCTGTAGTTACCCAGGTCCTCCTTCTTGCCCTTTCTGAAGACTGGAGTGACATTTGCTTTCTTCCAGTCCTCAGGCACCTCTCCTGTTCTCTATGATTTACTAAAGATGATGAAGAGTGGTCTAGGAATGACTTCTGCAAGCTCCCTCAGCACTTGTGGGAATATCCCTTCAGGGCCCATGGACTTCTGTACATCCAGATTGCTCAGTTGATCCCTAACCCACTCAACCAAGGAAGTCTCCTTCTCTATCCTGACTTCCTCTGGGGCCTCAGTGGTCTGGGGCTCCCAAGGATGGTATCCAACAGTATAGACAGAGTGAAAGAAGGCATTCCCTAACTCTGCCTTCTCTTTATCCTTTGTCACCAGGGCACCTGCCTCATTCAACTGTGGGCCTACATTGCCCCTAGGGTTAGTTTTGTCTGCAATGTATTTGAAGAAGCCTTTTCTTTTGTCCTTGACCTCCCTTGCAAGGTTTAAATCCAAGGAGGCCTTAGCTTTCCTGGTTGCCTCCCTGCATCCTCTGACAATAGCCTTATATTCATCCCAAGTGGCCACCCCCTCCTTCCATGATCTAAAGACTCTCTTCTTCCACTTGAGTTTGCCCAGCAATTCCCTGTTTAACCATGAGGGTCTCCTGGCTCCCTTTCTTGATTTCCTACCTGTTGGGATGCTCTGACTTTGAGCTTGGAAGAAGTGATCTTTGAATATAAGCCAACTATCTTGGGGCCCTTTATCTTCTAGTACTCTGTCCCATGGGATTTCCCCTAGCAAGCTCTTGAAAAGGTCAAAGTTGGCCCTACTGAAGGCCAGGGTTGTGATCCTGCTTGGTATTCTGTTCCTACTGCACAAGATCCTGAACTCCACCATCTCACAGTCGCTGCAGCCAAGGCTGCCCTCAACCTTCACTGCTTCAACCAGACCCTGCTTGTTAGTGAGTATAAGATCCAGCAGTGCTCCTCTCCTAGTTGGCTCATCCATCATTTGTATCCAGAAGTTATCATTGATGCACTGGAGGAACCTCCTGGACTGTGAATGGCTGGCCATGTAGGCCTTCCAGCAAGTATCTGGGTAGTTAAAATCCCCCATGAGAACCAGGGCCTGTGACTGTGAGGCTGCTATCAGCTGCCTGTAGAAGGCCTCATCAGCTTCCTCACCCTGATCAGGTGGCCTGTAATAGACACCAACAACAGTATCACACATTCTAGCCTGTCCCTTAATTCTCACCCACAAACTCTCAACTTGCCCCTCATCCTCTCCTGGACAGAGCTCGATACATTTTAGTTGCTTTCTCATGTAATGATCAACTCCACCCCCTCGCCTTGTTTGCCTGTCTTTCCCAAAAAGGACATAGTCACCCATGACCACATTCCAGTCATGTGAGCTGTCCCACCATGTCTCTGTAACTGCCACCAGATCATAACCCCTTGACCACACACGGATTTCCAACTGCTCCTGTTCATTCCTCATGCTGCATGCGTTGGTTTACAGGCATTTCAGGGAGTGAGCCGAGCACGCTGATTTCACCCTAGGAGGATGGAGCCCTTATTCCCCACGCTGCATGCTTTGGTGTGCAGGCATTTCAGGAGTCAGTTGAGTTGGTTTCACTCCTCACACTGGCCTGCCACCATGAGGCTCAGCTCCAGTGAGCCAGGCTTTATCCCCTTCACCCTTCAAAACTAAAGGGAATGTACCTTTCTTTTCCCCTTTGGTTCTTTTTGTGCCGCAACCAAAAAGAGCCCTAATCCGCTATTTAAGTGGGCTGGTGTAGTTCTGTTTTCCTACACATGAAATTGGTGTCGGTGCTTTTGTACTTTCAGCAGCAAAATGATGTTGCCTGTGAGCACCATTAAAACTTAGCTCGAAGTGATAAACAACAGCAGACACACAGTATACTCATGTCAGAGGAGGAGTCAAAATGAGGGATGCCAGCCCCCTTTCTTACACATAACAAATGGAGCAGGGAAGAGAGAAACCTTTTTTCCCATTTCATGAGCTCGAGGCTGTTTTGATCAGATGTTTATAACTGAGATGAAATCCCTACCAAGGTCCATATACTGAATACAGTTTAAGTCTAGATAGGGTCTTCCTTCAAGAGAAGATTTGCTATAAAATCAATTTCATAGTTGAACTCTTTCAATATATGTTCCTGATACATTTCTTAGTAAGTATTAATTTTTCTCAATTACAATGCTCTCTAGGGAATTACAACTGCAGTTTGCCTTATTTACAAACTGCTGGAGAAAGATTCTCATAATCTGTTTGACTCTGATTTCTTTTTGTTCTGCACATGTAACTCTTAGCACCTTCAAAACCACAAGAGATTGAATAAAATGAACTTATTTTTCAGAGGAGGAAAAATAACTGGGGTAGGTATCTATGGGATATTTTATTAGGTGAGGAAAATTTAGTAGCATCAGTATAGGATAAAGAGATTTACAAAAATGTGTGTATGCACCAATCTTCATCTGCTTTAAACAGTTGGAGTTCGATGAATTAGAATGCTAAATACCTGCTGCGAACTTGGGTAAAATTTCCACTTTAACTGATCCACTGTGATTCACTGATATATCTGTTACTCCTTTTCATAGTAATTCCCATCAAAGGGGAACCTGCTAGCATTTCCAGTGGTTTGATACGCTGGAGAAAAATACTGTTGCAGTATATCATTATAATAATGCACCTCAAATGGTCTTTTACATCATAATACCTTCATTTTCTCCTTGGAGAATGCCCATATTGCCAAGTTTATGCACAGCCACTGGATAATTCAAGATACAGAGACCTGTACAAATGATGCAGATGACCCGCATCCCAAAAAGTCACAGAATGTCCCAAACTATGTCATTTTCTTAAAAAAAAGAAAGTTAAAAGAGAAAAAGAAAACCAGAATGGCCTCAATTTAGCAAACGCGGAGACACCTCTGTAACATCATTCATGCAGAGTCACAGCTGACTTCATTGTTTGTCTTCAGATGAGGAAATCCATAGTTCCCCTGGTTATGAAGTATTTTATTAAGTTATTAAGTATTTAGTA
This sequence comes from Actenoides lindsayi, assembly GCA_025331215.1. Taxonomy (NCBI): domain Eukaryota; kingdom Metazoa; phylum Chordata; class Aves; order Coraciiformes; family Alcedinidae; genus Actenoides; species Actenoides lindsayi. The sequence goes on from WTSP01009977.1 coordinate 112,524, forward strand.
TTCTATTCAGCAGCATAAGCCTCAAGTGTCTACCTGGGGCAAATAATTTTGAAAAAAAGGCAACCAAGTAAAGTAACTTTGTATTGCAAATTACAGAGTTTTGCTTTCTTGGATAAAGTATTTTACCAGCTTATTAATGATGTATTTGTTGTGTTTCATTTTTAAAACCAAACCGAGGTTTATTGATTTATTAGCTCTTCCTGGTAACTTTCCCAAAGTCTCCTATATGCATCATTTATGAAACTACTGTGTGGGTTAACAGCTAATTTACTCTTCTGGTTTCTTTTTATTCTAGTATTCTCAAATGCGGGATGAAGTATTCAAATCAAACTTGGTGTGTGCATTTATTGTTCTTGTATTTATCACCGCTATCCAAAGCTTACTTCCTTCTTCCAGGTAAATACAGAAATATATATATATATATATCTGAAGGTGGTCTTGGGGAAACAGCAAGATAACATTTCTAGGACTGAAACGCAATGAAGAAAAAAAATATCTGCTTGTTCCCCAAAAGTGTTCGGAATTCTGTTTTCACATTTTTTCCCAATATTATCTACTTTTGTAGCACATTAGCTATAGCTGCCTGTTTTCATGTGAGACAATAGCATCCCCTGACATTATGTTATAAGGGTTTTAAGCAGAACCCCCACTGAGATAAGTGGGAACTTTGAGTTACAAAAAGTCTGACACAATATGACTTGCTGCTTCCAGTGATGAAGTAAAATATGTCCTAGACTTATAGCAGTGTCTCTTTGCTACATGGCTGGTAATCACCTTGGGAATTAGAATTGGTTAGGTTTTGTTTCTTACTTGCTACATAAGAAAATTGTACTGTTGTGCTTTGTTGTGATATGAGTTACCCAGCTGGGGAAAGCAATCTTGTGTCATTGAAGCAAGGAGGTGATCTGGTAGATCTTTTCTCACTTCTGCCTTTATCTGGGGTTGACCAAGCAACAACTTCCTATGAAGGTGATGAAAATGTGACATAGTCGAGACCTCTGTGCCCACGTGTTTCCCATTGTTTGGCATTTTTGTCTATTGCTTAATAGTGAGAACACAAGAGTGTGTACAAGGACTAAGGTCAGTTTTCTAGCATCATAGCAGAGCCAGTAGAACATGACTGCCACTAAAATGTGTCCCTGGTTCCATTTGGTCTTTGGCACAGCAGCTGTTAAAATGGAGATGCCCAGATGAACATAATTCTCAGGTGGCTTCTAACACTCAGATGAACCTTAACTTATGACTGCCTGTAGATAACCCTTGAAAATACAGTATTTGTATAAGAAATAAGACATTTATTGCATTACAGTAATACAGCAATATTTCTTGGATCACCTCTGGAAGACCTGTTTCACCATGTTTATGTCTAAGAACACCAAAATGATGGTTAGACGCAGACAGATGGCTGCGCTCTGCAGCAGTGGTGTCCCATGCATGTTGTAGTACTCAGCTGGGAAAGTACTCAGAGTAGTATCTGATTTTCTGCTGTTCCTTTTGTGCTATACTGCTCTAATATTAGTAAGTTTGTTTGCCTCTCCCAATACACATTTAAAATTTTTCAATTCTGGTAGCTGTTATTTTTATTTTTTTTTTCTGCTCAGTATGTACAAGAAGATTTATGGATCTTATTAATGGAACCTCTTTTCCAAAAAGATATCTGCTGCTATATCAATCACTGCCATTCCAGCAAGAGAATGTGACATTTTTTCTATCGGCACAGATTTATCTCTATTAATTCTCATGAGGGTGTCTAATGTCATTGGAATTAGGGGAGAAGGAGTCACATAGCCACACTGCCTGCAACTGACTCTCTTTCTGGCTTCCCATCTTGCACAATAGCCTTGTCTTTTTCCCTACGCTGCAGAAATTCTTTTTGAATCTTTTTGCCACTGAATGTTAATTAGATAAATTCCCATAAGGTAGGATCAGCAGAGGTTTTTAAACAAAATTATGGAACCTTGGTCTTAAAGATGCCCTTAAAAGTTGATTGCTGGAACCTAAGAAGATATTTAGGGAAAAATTATTTATCACTATCTCTTTCGTTTAAAACGATTTAAGGCACATGGATGATTTGTGGCAGTTCTTACATTCTTTCAGGAGCTGAAGATCACTGTCAAGATTTAAGAAGGCAAATGTTAGTCTTCATTTTTCAAGTTCTGATACTGTGCTTCAAAAAATCATGCTTGTTAAATGAGGAGAGGACAACAGATGAACAACCCTAAAATAAAAGGATGAGGAATTTTGAGTGAGGAGGTTTCAATATGCTTAAACATATTGAATGAGGAAATAATTTGGAAGTCCAAATTTCCTAAGTTCCACTTCTAAAAACAATTGATGGTATGAGCACATGAACAAGATATCACAAAGTTAGGCAGGATTTGGATTCGGAGAGTCTTGGAGATAACTATATGCTCATCTATTATACCTCTAGTCAGTATCAGAGAACTAAACTATCACAGTGGAAGAGCAAGAATGTAATTTCCACAGAACAACTGACAAACTACAATTCACACTCCTCATGGTAACTTACCCATTTCCTAACAACACATTTAAGTGTCTTTCAGTGAAAGCATCTCTGTTGAACAAAGACTGAATTTGCTATTTGTTTAAGTACATGTCTGAATGTTCTTCTGAGCTGAGTCTTTTGGGGATTTCTGGAAATGCAGTGAAAGAAAACATTATTTAAATCATCATAAAACATACCCTACTAAGGATCTTCAGGGAGTTTCCCAGATAGGTTGCCTTAGTCTGTGTGTTAAAGAAGGGAATTATCTTTCTATTACTGCATCTTACTGTGTAGGGGAGTTTCAGAATTTTACCTCAGTTTATATCTGTCTCCCACAGGATAAATATTTGATCCACTCATACTTCTCCCTGACAGGGCAGGCACATCACTGAATTTAAAAGTCTTTGCAATAGTTTTTCTTCTTTGATAGATTGAGTTGGGGAAATTGCTCTAAGTGACATAAATTAATGCCATATTTCTGCTGTAATTATCCTCTATGAAGCCATTAAGTTACATTGCGAACCTTGCAGTGATTCATCTTCTCCATCTGAGAGGCCTGGGAGTTAGATTAATTTCCTTCAATGAACTTTCTATATGCTCACACAGGCAATAGATCATACTAGGTAGACTGCCGAACTAGTCTTATTACTGACAGTTTTTCACTAGGATATTCTTGTGAGGGGAGAAAAACAGGTTTCAAACTACTGTTCATTTGAACATCTGCATCTGCTGTTTCACATACATTTCCCTTCCGGCTCAACTCTTGATTTGTGACTGTACATGAGGAAGAAGAAACACGTAAGCTCCATTTCAAACTTCACTTGATCTTGACATTAAGGGAACCCCTAGAAAGAAAAGCATTTGGTCTCAAATCTCGTCTTGAATGAAGACAGAATCCAAGCCAAGTGTCCTAGTTCTGGGAGAAGTTCATGGACAGAAGGGTATTATGGCTGTTTGTACCTATCCCTTTAACTTTGGCTATGTCTTCTGCTGTACTGGATCCTATCACCATGCTGCCAACAAAATCTTAGCACAGATACTGGATTGATCCCCTAGGAGGTCATAGGTGTGCAGGCTTCAGTTTTGTTTTTATTTCAAGCAGTCTTAGAGAAGAGAAACACTTCAATATTCAACAGAACCACTATAGTGGAAGAATTTTTGTTGCCTATGTATTTGCTATGAACAAATACAAGATCATGGTTTCTCAGGCACCTGAGCAGGTTATGCTGCATTTTGGATTCATATCCTAGACTTAGGTCCCTAGATGCTCCCTTTATAATACCTTATAATTCAACAGCACTGGGGCTTACATGTAGAGTCCAAAATAAGAACTCATGTTTACTGTCCTCAGGTCTGACCCTTTAAGGCTTGACCTTAATCTTTTTGAAAGCCTTAATTTAGTTTCATTTAGAGCTGGGTCAGACTAGATCTGCAGAATTAGTAGGCTACATCTGCATATATAGACTGTCTATATATATCTGAGATACAGATAGAAGCTATCAGTTCCAAAGAGGATCTCAGTCATTTAGCTTTGGAAAGCTAGAAGTCTGCTGAAAAATACTGCTGTAGTGTGAGAAACAAGGAATTCATCTCACGTAGCTATCTGTCAGTGTCTATACCTCAGGTTCAAAGTATAGCCAGTGGAGAATGGGTGAGTCAGTGGATCTGAATAAATCTAAGAGATGGCTGTGCAGTGAGATTAATTGTATCCTACACTACACAGCTTTCTTGATGAGCCTTCTTGACTCTGTTAACTGGTTCTCCATGAATATATTGTCCAGCTTTTCCCTAGCTTTACTTACTGTCTCTCCCTTGGTTTTCTGTGTATTTTCACAGACAGAAGGTGCTCTCAAGGCATCACTGCATTGTGTCTCTACTTGATAGCTTTGGGACTTTGAGGAAGTCGTAAGACTGCCCACAAAACTTTTAGTCACACAGGTTGAAATCTGTCTTCAGCTTCAGTCTTTGGATCCTCATTATTCACTCTTCCCTTCACAATACAATTTGTTCCTACCGGCTACTTTGTTCCTTATTTCAAAAGCTTTATTTATGGGTGAAGTCACTGAAGAGGATGGGACTTTTTTGGGAAGCTCCCCTGTGCCCTGTATTCAAGTCACACACAAAACTTTGACAAATCTTGTTGAAGGGAAATGCTGACCCAAGTGTAAGACATCTTATACCAATGGTACATCATCAGAACAGTGTCAAAGGTAATATTACCACATGGAAGCTCTGGAGGGAAGTTTGCATTCATTAGGGAACAGAACTTCCATTTTTATATTTTTCCCAATTTATTTAAAGACATTTTGTACTACAAAACCAAAAAATACCACCTCTGCATATGTATATTACTTATAGCAGTTCAGACATGTTCCAGAAGAAAAAACTGATTGTTTTCTGTTTGTTGTCTGTTTAACCCGTTGTTTGGTTTTTTTTTTCTGGAGTCCTACACTGCAAGTGTCCTTAATTTTGAGGTTCTGAGAATAGGAGCTGTACATATAAGCCATAGCTGCATTACTGTAAATTATTCAGAGGTTTGCATGCTGTTTTCAAAATCTTGTCCCTTGATCATGCTTCTGTGTTAGCTTGATTAATTTTAGTTGGTGATAGATAAGAATGTTTGAAGTAAATTATGTGTTACTCTATCCTGATACTTGAAAGGAGTCATTGTCCCAGCCAGTGTGTTTAAAGGAATGTTTCTGCAAATATTGTCTTTAAAGCACCGTCAGATTTAATGTATATGAATCTCCATCATCACAGCAGAATTAGGGTATTAAAAATCCAACCATTCCTATAAAAGATAACAAAAATAAATAGGCTGAAGCATAGAGGGGTACAGCTCTGCACTCAAATCTCAGTCTGACACCTGTAGCTTATATGTCATTTATGTATTTTCCCTCAACATGGCCAACATTTCCTCACATACACTCTGACTTATGCCTACTTTTTTCCAAAAAAAATTAATTTTTTTGAACATAAGCAATTTTATTTATCCTGTTTTCTCAATGTATTTTCTACAAACGTCAGTACTGTGAGGAAGATGTACTCACAGTTTTCACATAAGCTACCCAGTGCATCTTTCGTGTCTCCTTGGTGCAAATATTTTGGATTCTATCCATCAGCTGCAAACGTGACCAGAGCTAAGAAAAGCCAGTTCCCACACAGACTGAATTTTAAGCTTGTGTTGCTATGTCCGTGTATCCTCTCCTGCCATTATCTCAGTGTGGTTTCCTCTTCCCATTGGTTAAACACCTATTAGCTTATGGTAACATTTTTTAGATTTAATAGGTTCAAACCACAGATACAAATTCAGATGTGTATGAGTTTAGAATTTGCACTTCTAAAGCCAAATTTGAATAGACTGAAATTGAGAAGAATTTCAGGTAGCTTGAGATATAGTTCACTCAGATTCAGGGAATGGATCTGGCTGATTTACTGGGAAAAAAAAAAAAAAAAAAAAAAGGAGGAAAGAAAAGCTGTGTTATTTTCACCTCTATTTCCACCTTGGACCCTTATTTTTTCCTCACATTGGGGCACAAGTACACAAATAGCATTGCACCCTGCCAAAAGAGATGAGGGATAGGTGATGTTTATACTAAATTTTGAAACCTCATGTTTTCAATAACACAAAACACAGAAACCTTAATGAGCAGAGTACAGCTTATGTACATTCAGACACTTGGAAGGGCAGAATTCTCCCTGGAGCACCTTAATAGTCCATTATAAATAGTCCTTAGTAGTCTTTTAGGTCCAATAGGACCTTAATAGTCCTTTTTTTGTTTTGTTCTGTGAGACATTATGATTAAATCACTGCAGTGTACTGGCATGTGTTCAGCTAGGTTATTATAACTTTTGATTACCTAATTCAAAGCCTCGGGTTTCATCATTCTCCTTACAGAGAATAGGCAATAGGAAAGCAGAGTGAAAAGAGATGTTTGCAGGAGCACTAGAGTTACTTTTATTTTGCATGGGTTTGATCCTTGGGAAAAGAGACGCAGAAGGACAATGACTGGCACAAAAGGGACGAAAACTTGACTTGTGAAGTGCCAAGTGCTTTCTTCTCAGTGAAGCAGAGCAACTTACTGCATTTTCCTTGTGGTTACTTGATTTACTATAGGTCCCAGACTTAAGCAAGTAAAAAAGAATAAAGTTACAAAAATGTAATGGAAGTTGGACTAGAAAAAATTATGATTTTCAACATTTTATTAAGAAGAATTGAACTGCCTATTCTGCATATGCATTTAACAATATTAAGGACCACATTTGCAAGAACCAAGTTTATAGGGTATGCCAAATGACATGTTTTCTTTAAACACATTTGGACCATAGAGCACCTTTTCATCTCTGCTTTACATTTTAAAGGGCATCCATGGAAGCAGTAGATCAGTTCTTTTGCTTTTTTAGAAAGTGATGAGATTCTCAGCTGCAGTTGACCCAGTACTAATTAGAATGAGGGGAATCTTGCATTTCTGTAATTGCTATATCCTGACTTACACCAGAAATCAGGCTGCATTATTGTAGTGACTTCAGAGTCTATAACCCTCACCACAGTATAAGTTTAAGACACCTGTGTTGTTGTCTATACAAAATAACCTACTAAACTGCTCCCAGACTACTCTGCTGAAGTGGGAACCAGCTCATATGTAAGTGGAGGCAGGATCCTACAGGCTGAATAGATTTTCTCTGAAAGAAACTTAAGGGACACCTAAGTCCCAAAAGAAAGGACATTCCTGGTACTCTGACTTTATATAGACAGAGGAACTGGCAATTATTTTCCTGGCTTGTTTGTTCAATATCAGTTTCTCAGCAAGAAACCATGTGAGCAATGGCAGACCTATGAACAAATCTTTGCTTTTTCTGGGTTGTTTCCTAGACTAATTGTCTCAGATTTATGACAACTGGTTTTCCCCAGTCTTAACTGTTTACACATTTGTTTTTATTAGCAGTTGTATTGTGTTGAGGATTAATGCTGGGTTCTCTTTTTTTTTTCTTCCCAGGGTGATACCAATGGTCATTCAGTTTTCTATTCTGATTATGCTGCACTCCGCTCTTGTGCTAATCACTACAGCAGAGGATTACAAATGTTTACCCTTAATGCTCCGGAAAACTTGCTGCTGGATTAATGAGACCTACCTGGCCAGGAATGTCATTATATTTGCATCCATTCTGATTAATTTTCTTGGAGCCATCATCAATATTGTAAGCTTATAGGGAACCAGGGAATATTACACACGAAAAGATTATTTATTGATTATTAATCTTGCTACAGAACTCCTTAACTAATGTGTTTATAAGCCAGCTATGATTTAAATGTAAAAGGCAAAGTACCACTGTTTCAGGAAATTCAATCTGTTGCTTAAACTATCTATTTCTGAAATATCTGTTCTTTTCTCTCTCAACCCTTTTGCTACTCTCCGTTCAATATATCTACCCTTTGAGGACCATTTCTAATTCTATGACTTGCTGATGTACATTCTTAAAGACTGTCAATCCAAGTAGTGCTTATAGATATTAAAGTCATTGTCTCACAGTTCTCCCATTAATTAGACTAATAAAGAAATGAGAAGTGTTGACAAATCCAGAAGATATCTTCGAAGAAAGGACTGAGAAGGTCAAGCTGAGCCAGTAACCACAGCAAATAAAAAGAAGTTAAAATCTGTAAATTCTAAACATACCTTGCCTTGCTCCTTTAGTGGTTTGACAATCACTTTTAGCCTGGATTCACCCTCGCTGAAGTACCAAACCATGGCTATAGACACTTTCAGCTTTCTTTATAGTAATTGCAGAAAAACAGGCATCCCCCAAGATTTATTTTGGTCATACTGGTCCCAGTAAAGGTATTTTTCTCTCTCCACTGCCCACACAGGGAGTTTAGTCTGATTTGGCTCCTAATTTACACATCTCCACTAAGACTCTAAAGTGTGACAAATCTAGAGCAAAGTTTATCAGTGTATCTGTGAGGAAAGGCACGTACTAAGCTTTGCTTAGCAGCTGTGGTTACATAAAAATACTGGTGGGCCTGGCTCTATACAATGTCACAGGGTAAAAGAATGAGGTCTTGTATGCAAATACAATAGAGCCCTGATATCCTGATGTCTTCAGAAATATGAGACAGCTTTGCATGAATTAGGCAGATTATCATGTCAGACAACCTGGCAGGTGTTGAAGCCTGAGCCAAGAAGAAGGTAAATATCTCACTGATAGCTTAACATTTTCATCATTTTTTCCTCCTGTAAGGCACCTTCTGGCTATGGACGTAGCAGTGCTTTTTCATCTGAATTTTATTCTTCAAAAATAATTAATTCTGTCTAGGTGAGACCAGTAAAGCATTTAGTACCAGTAATAGCAATAGCAATTAGAACAGCACAACAGCAACAATAATTATCTGGTCCTAATTAATAATAATTAAGATTATATTATTGCAGTAAGCATGCTGAAGTCTGATACTTCAAGGGTTTACTTCATCTTTTGCTAATAGAAATAAGATCCTATTACATTCTATTTCTGTTGTTCTTCCATGATTGAATTTAGCTTGTCAGTATGGAAGGACATAGCATCTGCCTGGGTTTTTTAGTGATACCATGCAGTCCCTGATAGGAGAGTTAGTCAGAGGAAGAATGTAGCCACTGATTGCTATCCTTGCAGAGAAAATATAAATATGGCAAATGACAGGAAGTTCAATAGGGTTGAAATCTTCCTGAAGATACGGACAGGAGTACATTATATAGTAGATCACTAGGGAATGTTGTAGAATGGGAGTATTTTAAACCATGTTTGACAAATATGTGTCAGGAAAAGTTTTGGTAAAATTAATTTTTGCTCTTGAAACAGCCCAAAGCTATCTATGCCCAGCCTGCTGGATATCATGATAATGAGATTTCCCCCTAATTTTTGTGGATTATTTTTCAAGATTGTGTTCACTGCAATATTGTGGGATGGCTAATCCAAAAACAGTCAAAAAAATATAATTCTTTCTGCCATCATACCCATGGGTTTCTATAAAGCAGTAAACAGATTTATTGTCATATATTTAGAATGGCAATGACTTGAGTTGCCAGGTCTTGACTTCTCCAGGGAATCACAACATTCAGATAACCCCATTATTTCATATGTCAAAATTGTGCCATAAGAACAGCTTGCTCAGGAGGGACCTGCATGCATTAAGAACAGGTAATGCAGCTCAGCCTTGCAGCTATATGCATCCACTGATTTCAAATGCACCCTGCTGGAGAGGACTAAGATGCTTTCTAACAAGAGACATAAGGTTTTGTTTCTACCAAGGGGGGCAAATGAGTCTGCGGTTATTTACAACAAGTGCATTCTTATTGCTATAAAATTAGAATAAAATTTCTGATCCTGAAGGTATTTTAAAAAGATGCCCAGAGTAGTTCTCATGGCACTTTACTCTGCAGAGAGGTGCTGTACAGCTCATAAACTTTCAGAAAGTACCATTGACTATCTGTTGTCATGGAGGACTGCACAGACATCCCAGATAATGTTGCTGCATTGAAGAGATAACTGAATTGCTGAAAGAACAAACAAGAGAGTGCCAAGTTCAAAATTCATCAGAATTTAATTATAAGAAATTGGGCCTCATTAAACAAACTCTCCAATTCTGTTAGAAAGAAAGACAGGGAAACTAGCTTGTACATAGTGGGTTGATAAAATGACCTAGTATAAACATTCAGATTGGATTAATATGTGTAACAGGAGACTCCTTCTGCCTTAACTGTCAAAATATGAAACCATTAATGACTTTTTTCCTGTGTTCTAAGACCATGATGTATCGCAACTGGACACTGCTATTTTGTTTATATTTAATAGACCTGTTTTGAAATACCATTAAGACGAATGCAGGTCATAACAGCAAAAGTCAGTTATTTCATTCTCAAAACCATTGCACCATGTATGAATTTTAATTTCCTTCCATTCTAGTCATTAGAGTTGCAGTTCTGGGACCACATTATCTTTTGGCACAAGTCAATTGTGCATGATGCCATGGAATTTTGCACCACGTATTTAAGGATAACATCTTCCATAGCAACATAGCAGAAAAAAGCTACTTGCAAAAAAGTACACACATGCAATCTGGTTTTATGCTCCCAGAAGTCCAACATCACTCCTTTGAAACTCCCAGAGGAGCTCATCTTTCGCCTCTGGCAGCAAGAGAGCATAGGAAGGCTACTCAGATGCTGAATGTCTGCAGCAAGAATAGCTCCTACCTTTCCATTTTATCTCCATAGTATGTCTTCTTACTGTCTGTTTAGTCCTTCGTGTCAGTTAAGGAGCTGCAGCAGGTCAGCCAGTTCTATCCCTGAACCCAGCTAGCCAGTGACAAAACCTGTTAGTTATCAGTGCATAATACAGCCCTGATTTTGTTGTTTGGGTTTTTTTCTCCACAGCTTTGGTGTGATTTTGACAAACCAGTAGCTCTGAAGAACCAGACGTTCAATTCATCTACATCTTTTACGGATATCTGTTCCTATCCTGAGGTATTTCTGAGGGTACTTTTGAATTTGAGGCACCGTTCCAAAAATGTTATGTGCCAACCACTACCTGAAATCAATGACCTGTGTACTGGTGGTAGGATCAGGTTCCTCAACAACACTGTGAGGCTGAACCTTTGCATCTATCTATCTATATACTGATAGAAAAAGCAGAGGTTACAGAAGAAATTAATCTGGTGGTCTAATGCGGCATTACAACCAATTTTCAACCTTTGAACTTCATACAGAACCTTTATGGTGAAAACACATCCAGCAATGCTTCAATGAACCTACTGCAATAAAACACACCACTTAATTCATATGAAGCTAATGGAGGTTGTTACTTCTTATATAGCAAAACCAGCAGTCATTCTATTGTAGTTACTTTAAATTTGGTTTTGGAGAAAAAAAAACCCTCTCTTTATGATGAGCAAGCAGGCAATAAAATCAATGGATTGGTCATGTGTAGATAGAAGAAGGATATTGCTTAGAAAGTTGTATGGCGATGTCATGATAATGCCAGCAGTATGCTGCAAATTGCAGGGATACAGACTTTCCTGCAGATGAACTGTACTAAAGAAAAACTGTACTCAGAAAAATGAATGCTATCTCTCCTAAAGCTCTATTATAGTAGACAATTTACATGTGGACTGTGGGAGTTGGTGTTGCTATTTTAAATCTGAACAGCTCACGGCCATGATTGTCTCTCTATATGCAGTATCAGCTGCGTGGATTGCATTTGACAGATCACTAATCATTGAGAAAAATGAGACAATGAAGAGATCAGAAAATGAGATATTATTAAAACTTTCAGGCATCACGTAAGAGAGTAATGTAACTAAGCTAGATATGGAATATTAAAAGATAAAAATTAAAAAAATAAATAAAACAAAAAGAAAACCACCCAAACATATGGTTTTATACTCTCTCCAAGTAGCATGGGAAAAGGCAGTGTTCAAGGCCAGGTTGGGTAGGGCTTTGAGCAACCTAACCTAGTGGAAGGTGTCTCTGCCCATGGCAGGGGAGTTGGAACTACCTAGTCTTTACGGTCCCTTCCAACCCAAGCCATTCTATGATTCTGTGATTCTATGATTAAAGCAGGAATATGATTTTCTTACTCTGATTAATGTGGGTCTTGTGGAAATTCATAATCCAAAGAAATATATTATTTCTTCTCAGCTGACTTCTCATTCATAAACTACTACATGCAGCATCTCTCCTTTTCCTCTTTTAACTACAGAGGGTGTCCTTTCCCCTCTAATACAATGAAAATGCCATAAAGGCACATAAGAGGATTTCTGCTAACATGGAGGTGTCATGCAAAATACAGAATTTTTAATTTCACATTCTATTTTAGTAAAACTCTTCTTTTCAAAGTGCTCTGTACCCTAAGGCGACAACTGAGCACTGAAATCTAGAGCAATTTTTTTTTACTCCTGATCACATGATCATTTATGTAGATGTTTGTGGAGTTAATATGTAGTCACTGACCACTAAAAGTAACCAGTGCTGTTTTCCATTCAGTATTTTGTCTTCACTGGTGTGCTGGCAATGGTGACCTGTGCAGTCTTTCTTCGCCTCAACTCTGTCCTGAAGCTGGCAGTACTTCTCATCATGATTGCGATCTATTCTCTGCTGACTGAGACCATTTATGCTTCCCTTTTTCTGCAGTATGACAACTTTAACCACAATGGAGAGTAAGTGTTCACAACCCCTTTTAGGAACTGCTTTTTAACAAGGTAATGGGTCAAGCCTTGCCAGAGCAACACATTATGGAGCTATGGTTGCAAGAGACAATGCCGAATCCAGAAAGATTTATAATGTGATTCTTTCTCAGGCTTTTTTATTAAAACATTCTTTTCACAAGGACATTTAAATATTGAGCAGGGCTTGTCTTTTATGTCTCCATAGTCTCTCCATGTTACTAGAACTATGCATTACAGTGCATATACATTGGTTGCTTCTATTCTTGAAAACTCCAGAGATACTGATTGGAACCCTCAGCTCAATTTAAGAGAACAGGAGCAATCAATTGATACTTAGGGGCAAAGTTTTAACTGAATAAAATCCCAGTTACAATGTGTAGTTGTGTAAGACTTAAGGAATGCAGGAATGATCCCTTTTTTTTAGAAGTGTATTTGAAGGACAGACTCCTCCTCCCAGACTTCCTTCACATCCAGAGTAGTTGAAGAGGAGAACAGAAGAGCCGCAGCAGTTTGTAGAGTCAAAGGTGCACTAAGTGTTGCCGTGACTGAACCTAGAGCAGCAGTGATTTAGCTCATTCAGAGAAACATTTCTTCAGTTTTTGACACTTGACCAATTTAGTATGGTAGTTGCTTGTGCTTATAAGTGTGTGCCAGATAAAGATCCTTAGAACAACAGAAACGTATGGATTTGCAGTACAACTGATCCTCACAACAGCCACGTCTTTACACATAGTAAGGTTCTGCATGCATCTTTCCTTTCTAGCTTTCTACAATAGCAAGGTACTAAAGATTTGGGATGCAATTCATTTTTCTCATGCTAGTTATCCTCCTACAGACTAATGATATGATATATAGCACACTCACAGCAGACACCACCAAATATGAGGAGTGGCAGTAAGCGATACTTTGGCTATGTAACTCGAGGTAAAAATCATGATCATTGTCTTTAATTCTCATCATTAATCAAGCATGGCAAAGAAATATTCTCCCTTGTGTGATAATCTTTGAGAACCCAGAGTAGTTTCCACTCCCTGTGTCAATGAAACTCTCAAATTACTTTTATGCCACAAGAGTAAGAAAGAGCCAGTAATATCCTCTAGCATAGCTAATGGCCCTGGACACAGAGACCTCAGCTGAGAAGCTCCACACTCAGGACAAGGATCTGAACTTCAGCTCTGACATTAGGTAGCATGAGGTTCAAGGTTGTATGCCCATAAACTTATCTGTTTTCTTATCTATACCAACTGATGGAATAAAAGATTTTGCAACTCCCTAAAAAGCTCAACTAGCCCATATATTTGTGGCTATCGCTACATTATCCCAATACGCAAAGCCAGATGAGTTCATAGCTAAGACCTCTGAGGCTGTTGCCTTTAGTCAGTAAACAAGGGGTCCTTCTGGGATGAAATCTTTGGAAGGCTGTAATTTAAACAGCTTAGAAATTTGAATTCCAAAATACTGGCAGATGACGAAGATGTTTCCTGTACAGATGACTCATCCTATAGTGGTATATGTCATCACAGTAAATTCTCCATTAGGCCCATGAAGTCAGTTCAGTTAGCTCTCTCACAAAAAAAGTTTCCTTTTGGTTTTGTCTCCATCAGACCCTACTCTTTCTCTCTCTAATTTCTCTGTCATAGGAATCCTCCCCTGACAAATATCACCTGATCTTTTTTTTTAAATTACTACAGAAAAAGGATTTAAGGCCTGGACTTTGCTTTATTCTTAGATGCCAAGGTAGACAGAAGAGCATTCCAAAGTCTCATCTAACTTCTGCTCCTTGTTTACCCCTTTGTTGACTTTTTTCACAAGTTCAAGCTTTAAGTTCCTCTTAATCATTTCCTCATCTGCTTTCAACAAATGATTGCCAAGTATCCACATTTAATTTGCTTCCAAATTGAATTCTTTCTCCCTTGTGTTTTACTATAAGATTGGCCCTATGAGTTCCCCAACCTCTTCATTTATGTCTTTTCCCCTGGGAAGCATGCCTTTTTATAAGGCCCTGATACCCATTTTTATTCAGGTTTTTCATCTTTCCACACAACTGTAATTTCTGCTCATATTTGAAACCCCCTCTGACACCTCTGGACCCCTTTCACCTTATTCAGTCACACTTTTTTCATGTTGCACACACAGCATCTCAGTGACTTCATACAGAGGTTTCATATACCAATTTCATAACCAATACCTTCTTGGCTCATCTGTTTTTGCTTCCCTACTGTCTGCGTCTCCTTTACTTCTCCTATCATAGGTACACATTCCTCCTCTGTGCTCCAGTTTGTGGCTCAGTAAAATCAGTCCTAGTTACTGTTTGTAATTCTTTTATTCCCCTTTGATCCACATGTCCCTTAACTCACCTGTCATCTCCTCCAAAGCTTTCTCACAATACAGTGGTGTTTCTTTCAGCATCTGCCTTGGGGTTCATATCTTATCTCCAGGCCCATTCACTGGGCCTTTACTTCCACAGCCTGGAAGCTTCCCTCTCCCAGATCCAGTCTCAACCTTTCCCCATCCAGATCCTACCTCCTGTACTCCACAGAGGCTGTGGTCTTCAAGATTGTTTACCAAGCTCCCAGGAAAAGAGAGTGACTGACACAGCTTGCATATCATATTTAAAAGAGAAAGATCATCACTTTCTGTGTACCTACTGTAGGCTACAACGTAGTTATTTAATACATATGTCTGCAAACAGTGAGCACTCCAATTACAATCTTGTTCTCTTGAACTAACTATTGCTAAGTTAAATTTTCAAATACAGGGGATTTTTTAAAGAACAACAAGAATTACCAGAGTGAATAATCAAATGAAATTTCTGAACAACTACAACACTGACAAATCAATAACTGTATTTTATTTTGGATTTTTTTTCCAGCACAGACTTCCTGGGTACAAAGGAAGCATCTTTACTACTGATGGCAATGTTCCTTTTAGCCGTATTTTATCACGGTCAACAGGTAATGCAAACATTTGCTTTAACCATTCCCTATATCATTTGCAATTACAGGATGTGACAATAATACCAACAAAATACCAACTGCTTTTTTATTCACTTGAGCGTATGACCTTTAACAATTTAATAAACTATATGCAGAATCTGATTAAAGAAAGCCCAGATCTGACACTGCCTAACATTCTTAAAGAATATGTGCAATATCATATACTTCAATATACAAGTTACTTTGCATTTTCTAACAGAAATTGAAGGAATAAACAGGACTTGATTTATCTTATGTACATGTGCAGTTCCAGTGGCATCTGACTCTTTCAGTGCACTTGAGTAGGCATAGAACCAAAGTGAAGAAAGGGAATAACAACCAGTAAATACTAACCTCCCATTGAATAATTAGTATGTTCACAGAGGGAAAACAACAAATTGGAGAAAATGAAGAAAACATGCAGTTAAGCACCAGCACTAATTTCTTTGGGTCATGGACCACTTGTAAGAATTCTTTCACATGGACTTAGATCATAACCAGGATTTAGGGGTCTCAGAGCTTTAGGATTGGTATGTTCAAGGAGGAACTGGGAAACTGGGTATTTCAAACATCCATACACTGTGCGCAAGGAGAATGAAATACGACAAATTAGGATTTAGAATAACAAATGCATTGAGTAAAAGCAATCTCAAGCAGGATGTTTTCTCCACAGCACTTCTGGTTGACAACCTCTAAGCTGCTATGTGTCGAACTTGCTGACTTCAGGTACTTTCTATTCACATAAAGGCAAACAGGACCACTGCACTAAAGGGAGCAGCAACCACTTTGGCCTTTAGACATTGTCCTGCACATTCAACTTGCTTAAAGATTTTCCCTTCAAGAGCATTGGGCTGATTATTACCAGCATTTCTTAATCCTAATTTGAGTGAGTCAGTAAGAGAGGAATTTTGCTGTGATGAATAAAACAATTTTATATAATTTATTACAATATTACCATAAATGTATAAGTTGTGCAGGTACCTACAGGCCCTGTTCCTTCCACAGGAGAGCAAAAAGAAGACAACAGCTAAACATTCTAGTAGTTTTCTTCCTTTATATCTTCTTTTTGAGGAAATGACAAATCAGTGAGTAAGGGAAGCAAGGGATAAAATGTGCTTTCTGCCCAGATTTAAGTTTGATGAAAAACAATGTACTTTGACCTATCTTTGTCAAGACATAAAGCCCATTTAGGAAATATATCCAACAAATAAGAATGGAACATCCCAACTTTGTGATAAGCTTTGTAATACTTCCAATGATTCTTAACACAAACATACAAATCTAAGGGTTTGGAATGATCTAAATTGAGAGTAAGTACTAAGAAAGAAAGCACTAAAGGAATTTAGGTAGAGCAAGGATTAGAATCCAGGCAATGTTCTTCAGGATCACAATTCTGAGTGTAAACATCTACCTTCTACAAAAGCCTAGTCTGGGGTGTTTAAGAGTATTTTCCAGCCCAGAGGCCTCTTAGCACAGCACAGTCTTTTTCCATTCTATTAATCTTCCTTGTTCCATAAAACAGGGTGGCTGCACACAAACTGCCCTTGGAAATGGTCCCTGAGATGTGCTAACTCCTAATGTTCTCCCAAATGATTCATAGGGCCATTCTGTCAATTTAATAATATTCAACAGCACTGCCCAGGAACATTTCCTTGTATTGTTTAATTTCTTATTATAGAGTTAACATAAAGGTCTCAGTATAAATGCCAACTAAAAAAAATACGTAGAAATTTGATCCAGAACACATTAAAATCTCTTCAATAGTCTGAACTGATGGGGAGCACAGTAAGTCCAATCAATCTGGTTTGCACAACCTGCGAAAGTATTCTGAAGTAGAATAGCTTAAAACTATTCTAATTTTAGGGAGATTTACAAAATAAAAGATTACTTTTGAAGATTAAATTTACGGGCCTTTAATTTCTGAACAACTGCTGCTATTTAGCCATTGTGATTTAAAGTTAATCCTCAATTCTGCACGCAGAATTTTAAGTTGATTCAAAAAGAAGTTGTGTGACACTGTCTAACTAGACATAGTGCTTTCTTAAAATCTCACTTGTCCTTCAGCCAAGGAATCTCAAAGTTCTGTTGTGCTTTAGCACAATTAAAAGTAGTTGTTTGAGTAATATATACTTTACAGTGGTGTTTCTACAAACTAAATCTGAGGAAAAGGACATAAAATACTGTGGATAGTTTTCAGGTTAGAGTTATTGTGTTGTGAAATGTGTTCATTTAACTGCTTTACCTTTTTAATGACTTAAGTAGAATGTTTTATATGAATATAAACTTCCCCTTGAAATCTTATCAAAATACAATACCATACACAATCTTCTCTACTAGAAATACATCTGTAGAGAAAACACATGATATAAACAGCTTATTAACCCTAAGGGATACCTTCTGCTGTGGCTTTAAAAGGGAAGATTTTAACAATGGCAAAGAGAGAGTGAAACTACCTACAACAGACTCAGTCCCTCCTCTACCTCCACCTCTGTTAGACCTAGAAAGAAGCCTCATAAAACAGAGGCCAAAATCCATTCTGGTTTATTTTAGATTGTATATCTAAATGCAGATCTTAGCAACACTAGATGAGTGTTCTGGTGTAGGCAAGTGTTGACTGACAGATTTGCTCCTTTGTTCTTTGGTACAAGACTTGAACCTTGAAGACTTGAACTTTGACAGGGAAGGCACAGACAGTTATGTACCTAATGACCTCTGGATGTCAGGGCTGCAGCTTAGCTCTACAGAGCCTTGTAGAAAGCAGACTTACATCCCTACACAGCAATTTATCTGCAACAAAGATGACGATGTGAACCTTCTTTATGCTTCGGAAAAAGGGGAGGAACGTAAAGAGAAAAAGAGAGGAAGAGATACACTGAATTCTTGTATTATGCTTCAGATCTCTTCATTATCCTTTCTATATTCAGATTTTAGTGTAGTGAAGAAAGGATATTTACTTGTTTTATGTGGAGTTAGACTGGTTTTAGTGGTTGAACGTGTCCCTTTGGAATGTAAATTCTTTTTTCTCATTCTCTAAGGAAGAATATACTGTCTCAAACACTGATTCTTGACTTGTACTTTCCTTGCATATAGCAACAGTCTGCAGAGTGGTTGGGTTATACATCATTTAGAAGACATAGGTAGTGTTAGACTTTCTGTGTAATACATCAGCTCTATTTTCTTCACTCCCCAGTGGAACTGGGGGGGGGAGAGTTGTAGAGCTACATATCAGGGCAAGAAAACTTGGACATTTCAGGATTTATGTTGCTGACAGTCATTTTTATTGGCACCACTGTGCCCAGGAGCATTTCTTTACACAATCAAAAAATAAAACCAAAACCCAACCTTATAATTGTTTTTAGTTTTAAAAAAATCAGAAGTTAGCAAAGCAACTTCTTAAACTTTTCTATTTTCAAACCTCATCTGTAGCATACCGTATTATCTCTGAACTGTCAGTGTCATCTCAGTTGTCTACTGATAGAGCAAGGAAAATATTTCATGTTACAACGTGATTATAAATAACCAGAATGACTTTATCTAAAATGTAAAGATCAACTGCTGCAATTTTGAGCTAGGTTTAGAGATGTGAAATTCCCCTGTACAGAAGCATAAAAAATTAGCCGTGAAAAACTTTACTACAGTTTTTGCAAAGCTCTTATTGTAGTAGCATTACATATCTGAAGCATCAAAGAACACACAAGCCACCAGCAGCTCCTGCTCCAAGCCAATCTGTAAAACACCTTTAGAACTCATTGCAAAATTGTAGTCAATGTTGCCTCCTCAGTCAGCTGGTAGAGAGCATAAAAATCATATATGGTCTGCTATAGGCTCTCTCTTCTCCAGTTAATTAGGAGAATTAATAATCACAAGATGGAAGATCAAAATAATAGAACTAGAAAGGAGATTAATTGATTATAAAGGTGGAAATTGCATCCAGAAGGCAAGCAAATCAATGCATATAAGCTTTGGAAGTTTATAACTATCCAGGGTCACTTTTAGCTTTTAGGAAAGAAAGCTGCCTGGAGTACCTCCAAGTCCCCTTGCAAGGTGCTTTGCATTTTCTTCTGAACAGTCTGCAGTTGGGCACTGCTGGTGATGAAAAATGTGAACAAGATGAATCACTAAACAATGCTTGAGGCCCATCTTCTTAGTCACTCCCACCCACTGCAGGCTTGCACTTTATTTCAGCTTGGTACGTGAATTGTATCCCAATTACTTCCTTAATCCCAGCACCTTTTGGGAAACCATTTGATGTCCCTCCCAATTGTAGAATTCATCTATTGGCTGGTATAATGAGCTTCTCTGCTGGGTGTTTGATTATGTTCTCTGGTTAGAGCATCTCAAGCCTTACAGATATATTTTTCATTTTAATGCACAGAGTAATTTTCAATAAGGCAGTAGTTTAGTAAGTCACCCCTTATGCAAGCTACAGTATCATCTGCCTTAAAATCTGCTTAAATCTCTCCATCAGTGTAATGCACTGAAAAGTTCTGGCAGTGCTGGTCTTGTCCATGTGCTGACACACATGTGCCTCTCAGGCAAGCAACATGATGTTTCCACATATTCTCTACTTCAGCTAGAAGACAGTTGTCATTTGTCTACACATGAATATGCAATTATTTTATATATTAAAAAATACATAATATATATATAATGTGGGCTGTGCGGGAATCTCCTTTTGTTCTGTATACATACAGCACTGCAAACTTTGGTTTGCAGCTGAGAGTATTGGGCAATGCCACTGTGCATGTATTAAACTGTGATTGCAGACTCTGGATCCACAGTACATCAAGGACAGAATATTTGAGGGGGCATCAAACAGCATGTCTTTCACTATCTTTTTAAAGACTTAAATGGCAAATAACTGTGTGTCTCAACAGTAGAAACACTTCCTTTTGGTGCCACAGATTTGAAAGCCCTCTTTGGGAGTGCGTTGGGCTGTTATGTATAGTATTGCTGAAAGATGTTCATCTTTTAGAAGTAAGCTCCCTGTCTCTGAAAAGTGTTTAAAATGACCCTTGTCCTATTTTCTCAGGAAACTCATTTCATTTGAAAACACATATGAAAAGGAGAACATATTTATTTTATACCAATATCTTCCAATCCCTTGTCTCCTGTCTGACTGCATTATATAACTAACAAAGAGGTGTTTAAAAGGAAAATAATTTTCTGACATTTTCTAGCCACTGACCACAGCAGTAATATGACAAATACTATTTTGCCCAAGATTCCTCTGAGACACTCACCATACACAAGACAAAGAAATAATCTATTTTTCTGGAATGAAATCAAATTCTTTCAGAGTCAAAGATCTTCAGCAGCACTGAAGGTGGTTACATGGCAGGAGCAGCCTTATCTTGTCAGGTTTTATTTTTGTCTTTTATTTCTTTCTGAACTACAGCTTGAATACACAGCAAGGTTGGATTTTCTGTGGCGTGTTCAAGCTAAAGAAGAAATCAACGAAATGAAGGAGTTAAGAGAGCACAATGAAAATATGCTACGGAATATTTTACCCAGTCATGTTGCCCGTCACTTCCTGGAGAAGGATCGGGATAATGAAGTATGTTACTGTTCTATTTCTGATAATTTTGTCTAATTAACAAACAGAAAAGCAGGTCTGTTAGGAAATTGTGAGAACTTAGTTCTTGATGGGATTCATTATACAAATACTGCCAGTATTTAGCAACTGGTCCACATTAAATAAACATTGATGCTTTAATGTAAAGGGTTCTGCACTTCCAGGACCACATCTGGAGTAGTGTTTCTAGGTTCAGGTTCACCAGTAAGAGACACGTGGACCTATTAGAGGAAGTCTAGAAGAGGGCCACCAAGATGGTAGAGGACTGGGGCACATGACATATGAGGAGAGGCTAAGAGAGATGGATTCATTCAGCCTTAAGAGGAAAAGGCTGAAAGAGGATCTCATCATTGTCTTCAACTACCTAATGGGTGTTCATGGAGAAGACAGAGCCTAAGTCTTCTCCAGTGTGCAAGGGAAAACACAAGGGTCAATGACTCAAGCTGCAGGAAGAAAAAAATCTCAGTTAGATACAAAGCAAAAAGAAAAAAAAAAAAAAAAAGTGAAGTGGTCATTGTATTGGGACTCAGGATTGTGAAATCTCCGATCTTGGAGATATTGAGCCCTCAACTGAACAGGGCCTTGAGAGTCTTGACTTTATTGGTCCTGCTTTGAGAGGGAACTTTATCAGATTACCTTCAGACGTGCTTTCCAAGCTATAAGTCTACGAAAATCTAGTATTCCTAGAAGATAAGTGACTTTAACAGAATGCCTGTGCAACCTTAAGACAGCCAAGTGTCACAAGAGTATTTTCACAGCCCTGCCAGTTATTGTGGAAGGAATATGTACAGTAGGCTGCAACAGACCTGAACCTCTTGTATCTTCATATTGCTCCTGAATTGCCTCTGGGGCGGCTGACAAAAACATCTATTTCAGAAATATAGTTTGTGGCTATGTTCCTAAAGAGTGTTTGTAGTACACAAAGGAAAGCTTGGTAATGGGTATTCCTAAGACAGAGTTTGAAAAGAGGTTGTTGAAAGGATAAAGGAAAGCCCAGAATTTGTTTCCAAAAGCAGCAGTAAGTCACTTACTCCTTATCTGAAATATGGCAAATGCATATTGTAAAATTATCTATGCATAAAAGTTACTCTATGATGAAACTGGAATTTTCTCATGTAATGTTGGGATTATATTTTATAATGAACAGGTTGCAAATGTTGCAAGACTCAGGTCGCCAGCACAAACATATCTATTAATTGTGTAACCAAGAGGAATCAAGGATACCCTTTTCTGATT
Organism: Actenoides lindsayi; assembly: GCA_025331215.1. Classification (NCBI taxonomy): domain Eukaryota; kingdom Metazoa; phylum Chordata; class Aves; order Coraciiformes; family Alcedinidae; genus Actenoides; species Actenoides lindsayi. The sequence continues at coordinate 135,008 of WTSP01009977.1, forward strand.
GGACATTTGGGATATAGATGTAGCCAGATGAATTCGACTGCACAATGAGGAATCATTGTTTTCTGAAGATGGGTTTTCAAGTATCACCTAGGGAAGGATGATGTAGTGAGAAGCTACAAGAAAAGGCACTTTAGAAATCAGCCTCTTGAGAAATTTTGCACTCTGTGGGTATTGAACTGCCATAAAAACACCACTCTGCACATGTGAAAATGTGTGTGTGAAAGCAACTAGGTTAAAATGCAAATGGAGCAAACAGAGCAGCCCCCAATACCAACCATAAGAGTGTTCTGGCAGATTTGCATTATGGATTTTTACATGTCCTCTCTTACACATTCATTCACATACACTCAAATGCATATGAATCTTCTGAGGCAAAGAGATGCCCCATGGATCACTACTGATGCTTCAATAATTTGCCACTGAATTCAATTCCACCACCCCTGCTTTTTGTAAGGCAATTTCCAGAGTGACTATACTTGGGGATGATTTATGCATGAGCTGGCCAGCTGTAACATCTACCAGATTTCAGTACAATCAATCCCGCAGTTCATGTCTGGCCATGAAGTTAATTTCTCCACTCTGAAAAAATGAATTCCCAAATGTGTACTGTAAGCGTTTTCTCATGGATGTATTATTTCTATCTTGATGCTTCTTACCAAAAATAGAAAAATGGAGCAGCTGAAGACTCAGACAGTTGTTTTCCATCTTCATGATCTGAGAAAAGAGTATGCCTGTGTGTATATCGGCTTCTTCTAGCACATATTGCCTAGTCTTCCATAAGCACCCATGAACTAATTTGTGTATTACTTTTGTCTATATCAATGAAAAGGAATGAGTGTCCTTAAGAGTATGGCTTCCATGACCCTGCAGATGCTATTCAGTGAAAGAAAGTGTAAGGGCAGGAAGAGAATGAATCATGTTTATTTCTCAGTCAAAGCTTTGCAGTGCCTTTGAAAACTAGGAGAATTTTCCCACTTTTACTGTAGGACACATTGTTAAAGAGTCTAGATAAGCAGTAGCATTTGTAGTGTAGTAAAGTGAAGGGCAGGGGTTCAGGATGCTTTTTTAGGGTGAAGCAGGATGGAGGAAGAAGAGGAGACTGAGGTTTTCACATCAGGTATGTGGCATCCAGCAGCAAATCCTTTAATCATGAGACCAAAGCACTAAAATTTCCTAAAGCACACTAACAAGAACATTGATAAGCTACTACTCCAGATCAGGATATCATCAGAGAAGTCCCAGAACAGAAATGAAAGTATCTGCCATTAGGTAAAACTACAGAAGTTGATGTTAGAAAAAAAATTAAACAAAAGAGAATGCATGTGGTTGTGGTATATTAGCCACTAGAGAAGCTTCCCAGAAGTTGTGGGGAAGGTCTCTCCTCAGGATTTTTAAAGTTGAAATTAGTTTGTTCCTAAAAATTTGTTTGGGTTCAGAGAACTGACTGCATTTTCACATATATTATGACAAGAACCCATCCATAAATAAATCATATGAATAACGTAAGTGGAAGCATATCCCAGGGCACTGTGTCCTATCCCTTATAAGATGCTTTGTGTTTCCAGTAACACCATTATCACCTTCACTTCTGCTTCTCCCTTCTTTAAAACCAAAATAGCAGGAACCTCTCTCAGAGTCAGGCAACCAAACAGCCCCATGGTCTACTTAGGAGAACCATAATTTACCGCAGGGTAAAGGTTCTCTGAAAACCTGTGAATAAACAAACTTGTAAAGAACTACAGCAGTGTGAAGTATAAATTGTCCACCAGAAAATGTGGTAACTGAGGGACTTTTTACAAAGAAGTCATATTAGACATTTTAAATGGTTCCATCTGATCACTTTAAATCAACAAATTTAGAAATATATTGTCAACTGCAAACATTTATGAGAAAGACTTAAACAATAATGAATAATAAACAATAGGTTACTTTTACTTGCCTAACAGTGTTTGATTCTCTGGTATTCATACTTGCAAATGAATCCTTCATTATTTCAAGTGGTTCCACATATAAATCAAACTGAAAAATTCTATTTAATTTTTGCTAGTATAGCCCCTGACCTCGGAAGCAGAAAGAGCAGGCTTTCAAAGAAAGGGCAAACCCTGCATATAATCATGATGAAAATGTGAGAGCTGTCAGCCTTCTCCTGTTAACCTTGGCTAGCACTTGATATACTAATGCTATTCTCAGATATTAAGGCGTTAGGCATGGAAAAAACAAGAAACCTATTTTAATTGCAGCCAATTACATTCTCTTCCCTATATTCAACTAATTTTTCTTCATTGTTCTTTTAGGAATTATACTCTCAGTCCTATGATGCTGTTGGTGTGATGTTTGCTTCTATTCCTGGATTTGCTGATTTCTACTCCCAGACCGAGATGAATAACCAAGGAGTGGAATGTCTGCGCTTGCTGAATGAAATCATTGCAGACTTCGATGAGGTAATACCAGCTACTAGAGAAAACCTGACAGTGCTTGAACAATGAGTTCCCAAATACCAAATATAGTTTCTGAAATTATCAAATTTAGTATCTATTCTGCTTCCAATAACTGTCTGATTTTTTTTTTTTTTTTTACTTCCAACTACAATTGTCTGTTTTGCTTTTTTGCACTTTGTCTTGCTAAACTTTGATCTGAATTACCTAGTGAGATAAAGGCTAAAATCAGTAGTTACTTGAGTATAAACAAGCATAAATAAAAGCACAATCCACTCCAATGTATTTAGAAGTATAAAATGCCTTAGTTGTCTAGAAAAAAAGAAGGGTAAAGATATTTGCAACAGTTCTGGAAAGCAGGGATCTAAATCCAAACAATGAATGTTAAAGATAAAACAGTGTCAATTTAAATGTGAAGCACGCAGCTCAAAAGTAAATGTTGGGTAGAGAATAAAAGGTGAGACTTGTCTGGTCAGGTATGTTCTACAGAGGTAAATGAAATAAGCTGCTCACTTTACTGAGGAATTCAGAAGTAAAGGAAAATTTAAAAACAAAACCCACCATAAACAAATGGAAAGGATGTAGAAAGGAAAAATGCTTTCTTTATCCTCTCCAGTTAATTAATTTCAGAAAGGGAGCTGAGGAATGAACATGATCAACGGGAGAAGAAAAGTCAGATCCCCACAGTAGCTATTGCCAGGTGGAAGCAAGGAAAACCTGGAAAGTGAAGAGGAAGTCAGGACCAAGTTGAATCCTTGATATTGCATACTCTGCCAAGTGGTTAGTAAGGCAGATTAAACAGATGGTATCATATCCTGCAATGAGCCCAAGGGGAATAAAGAAAGGGGACAAAAGGTAGACTAGTTTATAAAAAAACCCTTGAAATCTAAACATGTTGCAAAAGTAAGGACAAAATTACCCAGCATAGGGAATTAACATACCCACTGCAAGCAGTTTTCAGGAGTGTGTAGCCCTCCTAAGCTCTCTTGAGTGGTAGAAGTAGAAACTGAATCATCTCTACCTACCAGTGAGATTATATCTGTGTTCTAGACTAGAATGGTCCAGATAGAAAAGGTGAGGGGAAAGGCAGAGGTGGTGCTGATACCATTGGTCTGTGACTGGTTTTGGAGAAGCTATTTAAAGAGAAAGTGGGAAAAAGACAGTCTTTTCAGAATTCTACTGAGCAAGGCAAGATCAGTGCTAAACAGAACTGCAAGGGAGAGGGCACATGGATAGCAAGAAATTATTGAGAAACAGTAAAAAATCCTGTTTAATCTCTGTTTATCCTATGGAATTTTTTAATTCATTTCTATATTGTGGTAGAGTATCAATTGGAGAAGCAATTAGAGTCTTGTCAGCTTAAAATTAAGATGTAGTTCAAGAAAACAAAACTTGTTACCTCAAAAGGAGCTGGATCTGGATCTCATGTCCCACGTGATCTTCATAACCATGGAACAATTGTCTAAAACAGAGAAGGGAAATGCTCCACTTGGGTTATGGTTTGAAAAAGAAAACATCTTTTACCAATTGTCTCTCTACTTAAAAAGCATTAGATTGAGTTTTTTGAGAGAAGACACGACATACTTAGTCTTTTCATCTGGACCAGGGTTCTGCCCATAGATAAGCACATAGCAAACTTTTTTTCCAGAAAACTAAAGCACTGGCAGAGTTAAGACCTCTCCAGGGTTTAGAATAGAGCTGAATGAAGATTTGAGAATCAGTGTCTTTTGGGTTTTTTTTTAAATTTACTTCTACCTCAGTCCTACTTTAAACACCTATCTCTCATTGAGGATTTAGCCTAGGGGTTTTGGTTTGGTTTGGGTTTTTTTTTTTTTTTTGCTTTGAAGAGTAAGGAAAGTATCAAAGTGGAAGGCATATGCTGAGAAAAAGAAATTAGGAAAAAAATTAATCCCTTTTTTGTTTGTTTGTTTTTTGGTTTTGGGGGTTTTTCTGTTCCATCCTGAGCAGCAAGTACCTATAGCCTCTCACAAGTTTTGAAGATTTTATTTTCTATTTTTTTTCCTCTGGTGAAAGCTACGTTATCTTCATTTCATAAGTGGAAAACAAAGGCACAAAGGGGTAGTTGACTTTCCTGCATTTTTTTTTTAAACAAAGATATCTGTTCCCATGCCACAAGTTAGAACCTAACTATGAACCTAGATCAGGGTCTTAACTGCATCTTCATCCTTCCTCATCCTGGACATCTGCATGGGGAATGTTCATAGAGTGGGTAGCTCGCAAAACCTGGACCACGGTTAAGATTACCAAACTCTGAAAGACTGTGAAATTGAGAGTTTATCCATATAATTGCTCAGATACTAAAATTGCTAGGGGAAATAGAATTCACAGTGAATGCATCCCCGTGTATTTTAATATAAAACAAAACTCCTCTCCTATGAGGAAAAGCTCTGTCACCTGTTAAGCTCCTGCACTGCTTTCCCTACAGGTATAAATACCTGCTTCTTATCTCTGAGGTCTCACAGAGCTGTCAGCATGCTTCTTGATTAATAGTTTTGTTTTTCTTTCCAGATCTGATTAAAATGATTATGCCTCAAACTTAATGCAAAGCTATGAATTAATTTAAGATATTTTGTCATGCATGTTCTTATAATCTTCACAACGAAATTCCATTGCTGCTCTGGCAATTGCTGCAGACAAGGTTTTCATCAAAAGCCCTAACACAATATTGCATTCAGGCCCCTAACACCTGCTCTGTAATTAATAAAGGACCTAATTAGGGACTGTATTATGTCCCAGACATGTTTAGTTGAATAATAGATATGTTCCTGGTACGGGTGGCAAATGAAATTATGTGATTCCCCCACTGACTGCTAACCTACTTCCAGCATCACCATGCCATTAGTTTATTCTGTCTAAGCAATCTGAAAGGTGATATGCCAGACAGAACAACTGAAGTGAGTAATTCTACCCATGGAAAATGAACCAGAAGTCATTTCAGGTATGATGTTTCAAGGCCAGTAATGTCTCTGTGCAAGTATTGACTGACACTGCATGATGTCACTATTCTTTGTTTTTTGTGATGTTTTTTGCCAAGATTGCCTGCTGTCTTAAGACAGCCCTGGAATCAAAATGCCAATGTACAGATTGAGAGCAGAGCAGATCTGTTAGCAATGGGAAAACTTTGCTCTTCTGCATCACATGAACACCTTTGTAGAGATACCCAAATGTAGAAGTGTTAGCACAGGAGTGCAAGACATTGGTACCTGGTGCCATTTGAGATATCCTAGGTGATTTAAGATACCCACAGGGGATCATCAGGTCCCATACCGCACCATCAGAAAACACTGGACCAAGCCATTGGACCTTTCTAAGGGAATCATGCTCTAGATGACACTAGACATCTATGAATGAGTGCCTAATCTCAAATCAGATTCTACATTTTAAGTTCTCTCCTTTCCTTATGTAGATAATAGTAGTTGGGATGTTTTGTCCATAGGGCTAAGAAGATGTGTCTGAATGAAAGCAGTGGCAAAAATTGACCTGGTTTGGAAACTGTGACAGGTGCATGAGAAGAAAATCTGGGCTGCTTCTTTCTTGTTTTTAGAAGAGTTTCCTTGTTACTACAAAATAGAAGGCTTACAAACCAGATCTGGTCTTTTGTTTTCCAGGTAATGGATCTATGTTAGAGAGACAAAGCCAGTCAAAATAAAACTAGGGAATGGTGGAACAGAACCTGCCACCAACTGAATGGGGTAGGAGCTCGCAGAGGAGTCAGGTTGTGGTGGGGTCTTTCTTACAGCACCAGGCCAACCTGGTCCAAAAGTAGGCCTTGGGGAGTGGGTGACTGACTCTGCTCAAAGCACAGCCTTTACTCAGAGTTCTTTTTTCCCTGATGACTCACGGATACATCAATTTCCAAATTATCCAGGCTTCTTGTCGACTGAGGCAGAATAGGAGGTGTTGGAGATTTATTTTTTTTTTAATTTGACATATAGCATCATTATAGACTACACTTACATGGAATTTCCTATTTTGTACCCAAGCACAGAGGTGCTGACAGGAACAGTTCATACATCAAAAAAAAAGAACATTGCAAATCTACTTTTATAGTTACCCACTATATGACTGTAGTCTTAGGACACATACAGGGCTAAACTTCCACTCTTAGAGATGTTGCACCAAAAATATAATATTGGAACATTTCTCCTGAAGATTATGAGTCTTGAAGGTTTTCTGTTGGTTTGGGGGTTTTTTGTTTGTTTGTTTGTTTGAGGGTTTTTTGGTTGTTGTTTTTTAATGTAATATTCTTTCTAGCCTTTTTAATCTATCATTTATGTATCTTAGTTATGTTACTGCTGGGATTTGTGCTTTAATAAGAGCTTTCTAGTTCACGGGCTGTTCCCCCCCCCCATTTTCTTTATCCTGCAATGATTTACACGTTGTTTATTACAACAGATTTTAATATATTATGTTGCCACAAATAGAAGTTTCAGCAGAACACAAGATCTTGCTTTCAGACTTTGCTGATTACTTTGCAATCGTCTGCCATGTCCTGGAACATTCATTTTTGTACTACTTTGGTACATGTTTAATTCCATGTGTCTATCCCAGCGTCTGACCTCCATATAACCTTGGCTGTACATGCATTGCAGCATCAAGCCATTATTTGCTTTTCTGATACCACATTCTAGTGTTTGAAAATGTTCCCTGGACTATCTCGGTAAATTAGCAAGCCTATTTAAAATGTCACAACAAATAGCAGCTGATTTAGGACTGAGTTGGAATATTTTTTCCCAATATCAAAATCCATCATCCTGTCACACTGTGAGGAAGTAATTGGTACCATTATTTGAAGAGGGAGAGCAGCTATCTAACAGACAGGATAAAGCAGGGGAAAAAAAAATAGAGATTTTGAAACAATAATGAATGACAAGGAAAAAAATAATTTGAGATTATTTCTTCTAAATTGCCACATAGCCAATAGGGTCTTTCTTTCTTAAAAAGAGTCATTTTAGATATTTATCATACATTTTAAATTACTGTGCTGTTTGCTGTTGCTTTCAGCAACCATCTGGAAATGAAAATATTGGCTGTTTTAAACCAAGACCATTTTCTCCCCTTGCCCATACACCTGGTGCTCTCAGACTGCTCACAAAAGTCGAGCTACAAGAAATAATCTTTATCTTTAAGAGAGCAGTTGGAAAAGCTGCCCTTTTAGGAGGGAAATGTAGATAATGGGCTTTTCTGGCAGTTTGAAGAAAAATGAGGAACAGGTCAAGTTTTTGGACTTTCCTGACTTGGAAGGGAGCCATTAACCATATGGCTTTGTATTCCCTGTGCACAATGCTGTGCAGCCTCCCATTAGAGACAGATGGTGTGATATCTGTACATGAACAGCAAAGCTTCCAAGACCCCAGCACTCCGGCTGACGTACGCTGTGGTTAGTTCAATGGCAGGGGATATTTCATGTTATGCCTTTGGTAAGCTTCTCCCTTTGAATTAAATAAGCCCTTTAGTTTTTAATTGACAGGAAATTCAAACCCACAAGAATGTATGACAGTGTATTAAAAAAATGGGGTAAATGCTTCATTATTTTTTTGCCTGACCACAGCAAGAATTTTTTTTTTATTTTAATCCCCAGTAAGATGAGCCTTTAAAACTAAAAGTTTGATCTTGCTTTTCTCTGTTATTTTTTTTTTTTTTCTGTAGTTTTTTTCTGCCAGGACTGCCTAACAACATTGATACCTTAATTTATTAGATACCATACTGCTTATTATGAAGTTTCCCAGGGTATTTTATGATTAACATCAGCACTACACATTTTTAAAGCCTGTGATGTGGTGATACATACCTATATTCCACATGCAGCTCTGTTGTCACTGGTAAAGTTCACAACCTGAACTCTGCTTAGGTCTCTCAATGAATGTAAGGCTCTGGCTTCTATTTCATGGAAACTCCTAAGTTAAACTGTGAATATGGACTTGGGATAGGGACCAAACTGTCACTCCCACTCCACTCAATGCTTTAGTCACTAGAATCTATTCTTCCTCTTGCAGATTCTTAATATGACAAGTTCTTTATGCCTACTTAGCACCTATAGCTATCCCAAATAGATACAGGTGTTTAGCACTTCCCTGTATTTTTTGTAGAAGGGGAAAACACATAACAGAAGTGCAGACTGAAAGACCCAACCAACATACCAGTGTTATGGCTGACAGGCAGTAGAGGGAATCATAGCAGGAGGACTTGATCTCCCATAGAAGTTCTCTGGATGCATGATTCATTTTGATATCTGTAGAAGCATTCTGAAGTAAGAATTACAGAAGTAACAGTGATTTTTTGCATGTGTATTAGTTACTAGGTGAAGAGAGATTTCAAGATATTGAAAAAATCAAAACAATTGGCAGCACGTACATGGCCGTGTCAGGATTATCACCTGAAAAACAGGTAAGAGAATAGCTTTAAGAAACAAAGATTCTGGTATGTTTGACCATTCATATTAGAGAATCTTTACGATGTTATCTGTATGATGTTCACAGAGCTATGTTTGTGCTAAAAGAAAATAGACATTTGGGGCTTCTGGCAGACAACAGTTGCACTTCTTGATGAATTGAAATGCCATCTTGTACTCGGAACAAGAACCATATGGATTCTTTCCTTGAATTTAGGTTTAGAGGAGAGGAAAAAAAACCCCTCCTTTCAATCACTTTGATGTGAATCTAGAGCAGGTCTATCTATATCTTTGGACATACTCTAAAGCTGCCACTGTAATTCAAAGTGGAATCTGGCTGACAGCCTCCAGTGATCTCTGAAGATAGAGGATCTATGAAATGACAGCATTCTTATGCAAGTGTAAGGTTGCATTTATGTATTTTTGTGATGATGTAGCTGTGTATCTACAGACAGAGCAATAAACTATACATCAAAAAGAAAGCAGACCCACCAGTTCAACTGAAGAACGTCATAAAGCCAGAACCTTGCATGCTGCCCTCACTTGAGAGGTGCAAAGCAAGCTGAGGGAAAAATCAACCACAGAGGACACATGCACAGTCATAGCCATAAACATCAGATAAGTCATATGAGAGAAATCCATTCATAATTGCACTCAAGAATATGCCTGGAAATGGGGTCTCCAGAGGAATAAGATGATGGTCTAAAATACATCCATCAAGAAGTCAGCTGTTGCTGAAATTTGTCTTGCCTGGCAACCGTTGCCTCTTCACAGGGAAAAGCACCATAAAACAGAGTGTGCTGCCCCAGATCAATCACGGAGTGGGAATCAGATCTGCCCACATTGATTGTTACTGCCAGAAAAGCAGGAAGCAGATTAGCATGAGCTTTATAAACTAGAAAATTTCCATTGTTTGTTTAGAATACATTATAAAACATGTGGAGTGTAACTAGCTGAGCATCTCCCACCTACAGAGTAACAAGTGATGCTGACAACTAGAAAACCACAAAACTAGACAAGCATGAATTTTTTGCTTCTTGCAAGTCAAAATGCTTCTGTGCAGAGATGAGCAAAGAAGGACTGAACATCAGGGAGGTAATTGGTTATAGCTACAGAGCCCCTAACCACTTCTATTGATGCTATTTTGCTGTGGGTAAAAATTCAAAGGGAAAAAATCCATACTGAGTTTCAAAGACTGATTAACTCCTCCTTTCTCTTGAACTGTAATAGCCTAATGGAATTTTTTGTATGCGTTTTAAATTAAACTTATCTTCATACATATCTGTCTATCACCTTGTCAGCATCTAAGAAGTGAGGGCTGCTGAGGGAGGCTGGCAAGCTGTGAACTGAATGAAGCCAAGGACAAGGACCGAGCTTGGTGTGAACATAACAGGGTGATGCCAGGGAGATGTTTTTATGTGCAGTACTAAACACTGAACATGACGAAAATCGCAAAGGGCTGGACTGCATGATCCAGGGAGGAGTTTCCAATGTTTCATTCCTATGGACTGGAAATTTGTTTGATGAAAGAATTACCTGGCTTCAGAATAGATGACATCATACCACTACTGGGCCAAAATTACAGCTCTTTCTTACTCCACTAGCTACTCAGAGAAACAGTTAAAGAGTTCCCTGTCCTCCCTGGAGAGTCTTTGCCCCATTACCTGCTCTGTTGGTGTCTGGGAAGACTAAAGTCCACTTCTGGTCCCCATCTGTATACCAACTGCCCTGTAGGAAGGGAAATGGAGGGGAAGGAGCAGGAATGACTACTGCTTTAAGCTGAGGCAACTAATGAGCTACAGGATAGAGTTCCTCTCCCATTACATGGTACCAGGTCGCCTGGCTTGCCCTGTTGTTCCTGTCACTATTCCATCCCTGAGAGCACTGGAATTGGTGCTGTTCCTGGGTGATAGTTTCAGCAAAGGAGAGTTACATCCATGAACCTGACCTATCTTAATCCTTTCTATACTTTCTTCCTCAGCCTTATATCGATTTCACATGCCTTATTAATTCCCAAGATTGCCTATCAGACTATTAACAGGAAACTACTTTCTTTAGTACTTCATGCTAAGCTTCTCTGTATCCAGGCGTACAAGTGTTGTTATATAAATGGGAAGCATTAACATTAGAAATACCTTATCTCTCTTGGATCTAGTATGCTGAGACTTTTCTTAACAAGTTCCAAATCCAGATACTTGGCACTTGTTTGGGATGCGGGGGGCTGGGCAAATGCAAAGCTTTTCTAACATATCAGCTTCTAACTTACTCCTCAGCAATGTGAAGACAAATGGGGACATTTGTGTGCTCTGGCCGACTTCTCCATAGCTCTGAATGAAAGCATACAGGAGATCAACAAGCATTCATTTAACAACTTTGAACTCCGTATTGGTAAGAACAGTTTAAACATGAGAATTAAGATGAGATTTTGTCTGTAGGGATCTGACTCTGTAAGTGCAGCCCAGGAGCACTGCAAAGACATGTATTATTTAAGAGACTCCAAATACTGTATTCTCTGTTTTCAAATTGACTTCACCCCAGGCAACATTAGAAATAAGAAATACTCTATTTGCAGAACATGGGCCCTAATTTGGGGACTGTAGGAGTTTTAAGTTATAGTGAATTGTGAATGGATAGCATAATTAAGCTACTGTCATTAGCAAATCTGTCCAAGAGCCCATAGATATAACAGAAAAAGTGAACTGGGCAGCCCAGACTTAAACGTAGTGGCAGCAGCTCTGAATTGCTGTGATGGGGAACCTGTCATCCTGGATGGGCTATGCTGGATAGCTAACAGCATGGGACATGAAATGATGGTCTGAATATATGGCATGCAGCAGGAGTAAATCTGATGGCTTCTCACGTTGGCTGGATCATTGGCTACAATCAAAAGCCACCTAGAAGAAATATGTCCTTTACAGACAACCCTACCATAAAAAAAGCTAAAGTATATTCCTCAGTCACAGCACGGAGGCTTGCAGCAGCACTGTCTGTGATCTGCACTTCCTAACAGTTTTGAACCCAAACCTCTCAGTTCCCAAGGGTTCTTAGGGAATATGCATGCACTCTTAGCAAGCATGCGTCACTTGCGAAGATTTCGTAGAGCATAAATGCAATAGTATTTGGAAGTCATTTCTATCACCAATTTAAAAAAATAATATTTTAAACAAATTTAAAAACTAAGATCCTTTTCCTAAAGATGTACTTTTGACTATCACTAAATGGATTCATAAATTACTGCTGTAGGAAAAAATAGTCTCTTCTATATTATTCCTTGTCTTTAAGTGTATGCAACAATTTTCCAAGATACAGTCTTTCAGTAACTTCATAGAATACTTTACTATTTTCACTTCAGGGAATGTAATTTCTTGACTGTATAGCACTAACAAGGTTGCCTTCAACAAGTATAGACCCAGAAAGATCCTTCCAGAGAGATCTTTCCTACTACATAAGAATCAGTTTGCAGGAGCTTTGGCAGATGATGTGTAAGTACTGTGGTTCCACTGAGACGAATGTCCTATAAAATAACTCCGTGGATATCACAGATACCACTTTTGATGTTTTCTAGCTTTTCTGGGGTTTTGTCCTTACTTTGTTTGTATATACACCTCTTCCTTAAGCTTAGCAATGAGCATATCTGAACCAGGCTTCATCTAGTTAAGTGCAAGTGAGTTTTCAGCCAGTCTTTTCTAAGTGGCTTTCTTTTCTCCATTGTTTAAATTTTTTTTTATTTAATAGGGATTAGCCATGGCTCTGTCGTAGCAGGAGTTATCGGTGCTAAGAAACCCCAATATGATATCTGGGGCAAAACGGTTAATTTAGCAAGTCGAATGGACAGCACAGGTGTTAGTGACAGAATACAAGTGCCTGAAGAAACGTATCTGATCCTGAAGGACCGGGGATTTGCCTTCGACTACCGAGGAGAGATTTATGTCAAAGGTATCAGTGAACAGGAAGGAAAAATCAAGACATATTTTCTTCTAGGAAGAGTTCAACCAAATCCTTTAATCTTACAACCAAGAAAACTGACTGGACAGTACTCGTTAGCAGCTGTTGTATTAGGACTTGTACAGTCTCTTAACAGGCAAAAACAGAAGCAAATCCTTAATGAGAACAATAACTCTGGAATCATAAAAGGACATTACAACCGGAGGACTTTGCTCACGCCCGGTGCATCTGAGGCAGCAGCCCAGGCAGAGGGAGCTGACAAAACTGAATTGCCATAATCAGCATTTTGTTTGTGTTCTT
>WTSP01009979.1:0-10270 GCA_025331215.1 Actenoides lindsayi
GGGGCCGAGCCGGGGGCGGGGGGGGGGGGGGGGGGGCCGGGCGGCAGCGCGGCAGCAGCCGCGGGGCTGGGGCCAGCAACAGCCGCACGGCCATGATGGCGTCGCCTCCGCCGGACGGGGAGCGGGGGGCGGGCTGCGGCCCGACGTCACCTGCGCGCTGGGCGGGAACAGGGCGGGCAGCGGGGCACCGGCGGGACCCGCCCCGGCAGCGGCCGGGGCACGGAGCAGGGCACCGCCCCGGGAACAGCCAGGGCACGGAGCAGGGCACTGCCCCGGGAACGGCCAGGGCACGGCCGGGACAGGGCCGGAGCCGGACACTGCCCCGGGAACGGCCAGGGCACGGCCAGGAGCGGGGCACGGAGCGGGGGCACAGCCCGGGCCACCGCTGGGCACGGCCAGGAGCAGGGCACTGCCCCGGGTATGGCCAGGGCACGGCCCAGTGCACGGCAGGGCACAAACCGGTGCGTGGTGGGGCACGGCCAGGGCACAGCTCAGGGCACAGCGCGTCAGGGAGCAGAGCCCTGCCCTGGGCATGGCTGGGGCACGGCCAGGGCACAGAGCGGGGCACGGCCAGGGCACAGAGCAGCTCTGTGCAGGGCACAGGCTGGGACACGTCTGGGCACGGCCTGGGCACTGCCAGAGCACGGCATGTAGCAGAGCACCAGCGGGGCACTGCCCTGGGTATGGCCAGGGCACAGCCCGGGGCACAGCATGGCATGGAGCAGGGCACGGCCCAGGGCACAGCATGGCATGGAGCAGGGCACAGCCCAGGGCACAGCCTGGTGCGTGGTGTGGCATGGAGCAGGACACGGCCCAGGGCACAGCCAGGGCACAGCCCGATGCACCGCAGGGCATGGAGCAGAGTGCAGCCAAGGTACAGCCCTGTGCCACGCAGGGCACAGCCCAGGACAGAGCTGGGTGTGCCTTGTTGATGGCACAGGGCATGGAGCAGGGCACTGCCCTGGGCATGGCCAGGGCACAGCCCAGTGCAAGGCAGGGCATGAGGCAAGGTGCAAACAAGTGCATAACAGGGTATGGAGCATAGTCCTGCCCTGGGCATGGCTTGTGCACTGCCCAGTGCACAGCAGGGCGTGGAGTGTGGCACTACCCTGGGCATATCTTGTGTGTGGCCACAGCCTAGTCCAGTGTGTGACAGGGCATGGGACAGGGTCCAGGCAGGGCACAGACTGGGACATGGTGGGGCATGGTCTGGGCACGGCAGAGCATGGCTTGGGCACAGTCAGGGCACAGCATGGAGCATGGCAGGGTATGGAACAGGGCACAATTGAGTGCACGAACATACCACTACCCTGGGCATGATTTGGGCATGGCCAGGGCACACAGCCCGGTGCACAGCAGGGCATGGAGCCTGGGACACGGCTGGGCACAGCCTAAGCAGTGCCAGGAGGGTGCTGGCTGTTCCTAGTCACATCCTGCCTCGGGGCTCCACTTCCCCTTCCCTGTGATTCATTATTTGCTGCAACAGCAGGAGATAAACCAGAGCTGCTTTTATTTCGGCCGGGCCCAGGCAGGAATGCCCAGCCCTGGTTGGGAAGCGTAATGCCTTCGGGTTCCATTGTGCCTGATTCAATTAATAGCGCAGCCAGCAAACAGCGTGACTCCGGAGACAGAAACCCCGCCAGAATTCCCCCAAAAACTCCTCTCCCTCTTCATCCCCACAACCAGAATAAAAGCAAAGAGAAACAAGCCGGAGAGAAACGAGCTAAGGGCACGCTTGACGCAATAACGGTTCGGTCCCAGTCAATCTCCTGGTCTGAACTGGCTGGTTAATCACCGCTGGGGCCGATGGAACTTTCCCGTTTTGCTTTCACTTCTCCCCGAGAGCTGAAGAGTTCAGCCTTTTCCCAAGCCATGATTTCGCGTTATTCAGCAGTGGTTTCTGTAGCAATAAGCCCGAACTCGAGCCGGGCATTGAACCCTTTGTGAACTCCCCCCTCACCCCCTGCGAGGATTCTTCCTTCCGAACGACAACGAGAGAGTTTCTACGCTTTGATTTCACCCCATCCCCGGGGTGAGGAGGGGCCGGGATCCCCAAATCAGCGCTGAATCAGAAGATGAGCGAGAGGAACGGGTAGCTTAACACGACGAACGCATTTCCCACTGCATCGTCCCCAAAAAAAGCCTCTTCCACGCTGGGGAAACTGGGGGAAACCACCCTCCCCTGCTGCCGAAGGGCGGAGGCCGGCGGTGGCCACGCTGCTCATGCCTTCTTCAGGTCCTCAGGGCCAAAGGAGAGGGGCAGCAGCTCCTCCAGCCTCTTGACGATGTAGGTGCCGTCTGCTTTGGTCAGGTAGATGTCCCAGTCCGTGCCAAACTGGAGGGGAAGAGGATGGAGAAGTGCCTGATGAAGAATCTACTGCCTTAATTTACTTCTTCCTTCAATTACTCAAATAGGCCCCTTGGTTTGGCCGGGTTCACAGGGAGCATCCCCCTCTAGCACATGTGTTCTAGGGTGGCTTTCCAGCATCACAACCCCCAGGGGGTACTTTGGGCTCAGATCTTGTGGTTTCAACTCCCCATGGTGAGCCCCGGTGCCTCCAAACCTGCCACATCTGGCCTTCGAGCCGAGCCCCATGACCTGTTAAATATTAACCAGCCAAAAACGGGCTGGGGGTGCCAGGGCTCAAGAGGAAAGGAGGGAGGGAGGCAAGAGCAGAACAGGCTCCATAGGGAGCTTGGCTTTTGTAGGAAAACCCCTGTTTTCAGGCTTGCTGGAGCCAGGGCAACAGCTCCAGGGCCAAACTCTGTACCCAGCAGCTCCCAGGAGGAATCAAACCCCCTGGGGAGGGAGAGTTAATGGATTACCACGTTACCACTGGGCACCTGCTCCCATGGCACCCGTTTCCCAGCCCGGAGCTGGCCCTGGGGATTGGGGGGGCTGCAACACCCTCCTCCTTGGCACCTCCAAGTGTTTCAGGAGGAGATGCTTGGGGTCTAGGAATGCCTGGGATCAGGAGATGATGTCTGGGGTCAGAGGAGGATGCCTGGGGTCAAGGGGAGATGCTTGGGTCAGGAGATGCCTGGGGTCAGGGGGAGATGCCTGGGGTCAAGGAGGGATGTCTGGGGTCAGGGGGTAGATGTCCGGAGTCAGGGGACGTGGGACTCCCCTGCGAGTTGTCACCTCTCTCATCACTTGTCTGCAGGCACCGCAGGGCGTGATGAACGTGTCCCCCATGTCACTGCCAAAGGAGAAGGGCACAGAGCTCAGTCTCATGTTGGAGCTGGGGGAAACACCTGCAGAAGACCTTCATGCACCAATAAATAGGGAGCCACAGCAGATTTTTCCCCCCCAGTTCCTCAAAAAAAAACCCCATGCAAAACCCACGTCCCCCCCAAAAACCTACTTGGGCTGCTGCAGCAGAACCCCCTGGGGGTTTTTCCCACTGGCCCCCCAGCCCATCTCTCACCATCCCAGCTCAGCACACCCTTACCTGGCGATGGCCATGGCCTTGAAGCTGGTGTGCCCCTCGGAGATGGCTTTCTGGATGGCAGTGCGCTCGGCGCACACGCCCAGGCTGTAACAGGCATTCTCCACGTTGCACCCTGCAGAATAAAACCCGGCCCCCTGATCAGCCACCCCAGACCCCGCCAGATTCCCTGCGGGAGATTGATTTTTTTAGGGACTTTGCCAAGAAAAGCCGTTCCTCGTGCGCGCCGTCCGATCCCAGGCTCTCGAACCCCACCGGCTTCCCTCCAGGAGATTTATTTTCATAGGGAATCGGCCAAGAAAAGCCATTTTTTCCGTGCACGCTGCCTGATCCCGGCCTCTCACCAACACTCTCCCCGCTTCCCGTATTTATTTCCCGTATTTTCCCATCCGCCGCGATCTTTGGCTCGCGCTGGGACGGCGGCTGCCAAGAGGCGGACGGGGAGAGGCGGGGGGGGACAGGGGACACAGGACAACCAGCACCCCGTGCCACCCTCGCTGCACCCCTACGCGTGGCCAGAGGGTTGCAGGGAAGGGGGAACACCCCGAAACCCCAAAGCAGGGGGCTCGTACAGCCCAGTCTTACCGGAGAAGATCTCCCCGCCTGCGGTGAGCAGCGCGGCCCCCACCGGGAAGCGGCTGTAGGGGCAATAAGCGCAATTTTTGGCTTCCCGGCTGCGACGAAGCAGAAGCTGCAGGTGTTCCCCCTGGGGCTGGGGGGCGGAGGGGGTCGGACGCTGCCCACCACCCTCCATGCCTGCACCCGCCTGCCCTGCCCGCTGACGCCGCGGTTAAATATTTCCTCGCCTGGAAAATAGGCTGGCCGGCCGCGCTGGGATAACGCCCCGGCACGCAGCCGAACCCCGGGGACCATCTCTGACCCCCAGAGCATCTGGCTCAGGGTGGGGAGTCCCCATGTCCCTTCCCCACCAACTCTCTCATTTTTTTCTGTTTTACTCCCTTTTTATTTTTTTCCCTCCTTTTTTTTTCTCTGTCCCGGCAGAGTTTTACTGTCGCTGGCTCGGTGGTTTTTCTTTTGTTCCTCCCCGGTTGCAAACTTGTTGGGTGGCTCCAGGGGAAAAAAATGTCATTTAATCACTCCTGATGTAGGGGGGGGGGGGGGGGGGGGGGAGAACACCACCACATTGTTTTTATACTCCAAAAATGTTATGTTTCATACAAAGGAAACTATTTCTCAAGAGTGAGATAAGTTCTGCTACAAGAGTTTATGTTTTATTCTTTTTACAGTTTGTTTGTTTGCCCGTCGGTCCCAGAAGACACAAGCCTTCACATCCAAGAGCGACTAGCTGCAAAGCTCAACACAGCACTGAACTTCTGCAACAGACAGATGGCAAGTAAGACACTGTGACAGTTTCGCAGAGGTGTTCAGAGAAAACAGCTTGATTTATGCAACATTATTAGGTAGCAGGCTGCAGTCAGTGCTCTCTGGAAAGCACAAGCTCCCTGTGCCACTTGACAGAGCTGCCGAGAAGGCTGTCCTGCAGCCCAATGGGGGCTGAAATTCCACCAGGACCTGGTTGGTGAAGGACTGGAGAAAAGGCGAAAGCTGAGCACATGTTGCTTGAAAGGCTGCCAGGGCAAGGTTACTGGTATCACCCAGGTGATCTGGAAAGGATTCAGGTCACTGCCTGGCTTCCTGCTGATCCCCCTTGGCTCTGAGGACGAGGGACTCTGCGCAGCAGCAGCAGCACTCCTGCTGAGATCTCTGCATCTGCAGGGCAACAGCAGCATTCAAAGCTTCTGTACAGAAACTGTCTGAGGCCCCACAGGAATACTGTATTCTAGCAAAGAACTATAAATTTCTTCCTTAGGATTCAAGTGTTGCAAATCCATTATGTTAATATTTTCCTTGAATAAAGTTGCTAGAAGTTAGGTATCAGATCCAAATGCTTACTACAGTCTACGTTCTGTTCTACAGTATAGTCCATCCACTACAACAAAGCCTTCATCAGAGAACTGAAAAGTGTTTTAACTTCAAATGCTAGCCTCTCAATTCTCATTCAACTATTCAGCTCATCTGACAGCTTCCCACAGGAGTAAAGCATATGTACATCACCAGATCATGGCAGACATCCTGCAACCACAGCTATACTTTATATGGGAACATTAGCTTTGATTTCAACTCAGTACCGGCCAAAATCAATGCCACGGGTGGTGACAGAAGTGTTACACACCTGGTGCCATATCCACACCTGATGTTCCCAAGTGAAGCTACTTGATTAACAGGCAAAAACTGCCTTTTTCTCCCTTTGGCTGGTTTTTGAGAGTTGGTTCTGTTTGTGTTTGGTTTTCTTGTTGGTTTGGGTTTTTTTTTTTTTTGCAAGGATTGATTACACATTAACTTTTACTGTACAGCCCCCTTGGCCAGATGATTCACTGGTACACATGGATTACTTCTCTGGAGTCTCCAGGACTTGGTGCTGTATATAAACTACCCAGTTTGCAATACAGCTCACCTCACATTTAACCCTTAAGGCTTTCACGTCACAGGCCTTATAAACATGATGGAGGGAAAACCTAAGTTGCATACAAGGAGTGACAGCAGTAGTAGATTTAAAGGACATTGTTCTGATCTGGTACACTTGAAGCAATCATTCTACAACCAGACACCTAGTTTGTTAGCAGCAACCTATAAAGATAGTATTTCTTGGGCTAAAGCACATTTAAGACAAGCAAATCCACAGCAGAAAATAATTGGGACAACACACAGAAGAAACAGCTTTCCATTACTACGACAGAGTGTTAGTGGAAAAAAATTACTGCAACTTCTATAGTTTCTGAACAGGGACAGGCAATACAATGACTCCAGTTAAATGATGCCTTTATATTCTTACAGTCAAACCTCAAAGCTTCCCCTACTCAAAGCTGTAGAGAGCACCAGGATGTCCATTCTATGATTCCACATACTATGCACAAGCTTCTCCAAAGCTGTGTTTTCCAGGCTGTTCCTCCAAGGACATAATAAACATCTATCATTAAGAGGGCAGCAGAGACTGAATACTATTTCTGGATTTATGTTGGTCTCAGACCTTCATTATTTAATTCTGCTACATACCAACAACAAATGCCAGCTGCCGGGTGAAACAGTCACTTAACAGTACAGAAAGCTATGAAACTACGATCCATATCAGAAATTAGTCAGAAACACCAGCATTTCATACAGCAAGTATCTCTCCACCCTGCAATGCTGGCAGAAAACTCCTACACAGGGCTAACACACGTAAGTGTACTTGAGTAACTTCATACAGTTGATACTCATTTAGGACACAGATAAGCAACTCTGCCTCCTGTGTTTCAGCCTAAGGAAGAAAACAGTTCTCACCATGGGACAGGTATTCGAGCTCCACATAGAATAAGTGGCATTTTTTTGTGGGAATGAGGAAGAATGTTAAGAAAAAAGTTGCTTAGGGACCCAATACAAGTTAATTGAACTTGCACAACTAATGCTGTTCTGTGAAGGGTGACCAACTTCTCTATCAAAGCAATCTCAGTAAGTTTGTTTGCATGACAGAATTATTTCACCTAGCAGCAGCAAGTACAGCAAAGCACATTAACAATGCTGCTGTTTCTAGATTTCCATCTAGAAATCCAGAGTGCACAAACAAGGAACTTCACATCCTGCTCAATCAGGGCTCTGAATGCACAGATTGTTGACACAAGTTCTCTGGCAAATGAAATCCCACAAGGCTGGAGCAGCCTGAACTGAGAAGGGTTGCCTAGGCAGGAGGAGAGGAAAAAAACCCAACAAAATAGAAAAAAAACAACCCAAACCACAGACACACACCCAGTGCTGAGTAATCCGAGAAAATAAATAGGGGGAAAGTCATGAAGCTTCCCCTGCTAGGAAAAATACAGTACCGTAACTGCTGAATGCTGAGGAAAAAAAGATGAGCTGAGCAGACCATCCAGGAAGAATCCACAAGAGATCTCCATTCCCCAGATCTCCCATTTCCATTTCTCTAATTTTAGAGAATATTTATTAGAGGGCTCTTTTCCGCCATCAGGTATTGGGGGATGTTCCTGTAAGAAGACGCTGTCTCTACCTTGTTGTTTTCCCACCAAATCCACTACTGGGGTTCTGTTTTCTCTGAGCCAAGTTAAACATACCAGAGGCCTTTTCGCATGTCATTTAGACAGTACACTGCTCACAAACGTCAACTGCAAGCAATTAAAGTTCCATTAAAAACTTTCTCCAGAGGAAATTACCTCACAAGAAGCAGGGGTGGAAAGGTTGGCACCTGGAAACCACTCGCTTCAGTCCTCTGGCAAGTCCATCTACGGTTAAGCCTTCAGGGTTGCAAAGCAGTATTTGGTGGTTAGACCTAAAACTGTTCAACTGCTTTCTGAAAAAAAGCCAGAGAGGAACAGCAACCCATCAAAATATATGTAGGAATACACTGGGTGTAATAAGCTTCCTTGGGCTGGATTTCTTGTGTCTACAATTAAGTTCCCAGTCAAAACTAGATATGCCAAAAGTCAGGAGGGGGGCCAGTCCCCAGTGACTGGGACAAATGTCATGCAGGAGGCCAAGGTCCAACTTCCCTACAAGCACCAAGTACTCAAGCTAGTTCTGTTCTTCTGATCTTTCATGATAGACCGACTGGTAGCCTGGGTACTTCGTTTCTGACCACTAAAAAGGGTCTTAGTAAAATAAAAAGAAAAAATCTGGAGGTGGTCTCCGATTTTTCTTAAAGCAGAAAGAAGAAAAAAGTATATTCACAAATGATCACATGCCAGGTAAACAGCTTCTACTGAGGCATACATAGCCTAAAAACTAAGTTGTGCATCAGACAATCAAGCCTTCCATGTCAATAAAAGTTGTTAGATTGAGTCCATTGATCATTTTCTTCACAAATTACAGTATTCCAGAGAAGAGCAGATGTGAAAAGTAGAAGTAGGAACCATTTTCATAATACTAAACTGTGCTAAATTCTCCTGAACTGTTTCACACAACCTTCCTCCCCCCACCCAAGGCAGAAGCACAGCAACTGCCTGCTTAAGCTCCCAGTTTCTAAAGGTTTTAAGTCTTACCAGTTTACCACCTACCTCCATCTTAGTAGTTGCACCAAATCTGGTTTGTGTTTCTCCCCATCAAGTCCCTGAACTCCAAGTTTACACATGAGGAATGAGAATTTATTGGTTTGATTATTCCCATCCACATTTCAAATTAAAAGTTGGCAACTAACAAATTGAAGGGCTACAGACAAGGTAAATTATTTTAGCCTTGCAAATCACAAACTGCAAACAAAGGGACTGTGATTCCATGTAGCAGGTGGTAATAGAAACCCAAGCCAAGCACATGCTGTAGCAGAGAAGCAGCATTTGGGATGCTATATGAGAATGCTTTTTATCTCTTTATATTTGAGAGACTCTCAGACCCTCCACTGCAAGACCCTTACACCTTGAGAGTGAAGTGGCAATCACACACTAAGAAGCCAGAGAAGGTGTTTTGCTTTAAGCAGAGTAATCTTTACTAACACAGGAACCACAGCCGCCATCGGTGCCTTCTCCTGTTCAATTCTCACCTCGCTGCACCAGCTTCGTAGCCAATTTTCACAACTCCACTCCATATTAAAGCACAGTTGAATTATTTTGCACAGAACGGACTGGACACAAGATACAGCAGTATCCCACTGTACTTACTTCAACACACCTCTCGGCATGAGCTTCCACTCGCAGAAATAAAAGGGAATAAACCTTAGCATGCAGGTTTATTTATGTGTCAGGTGCCTGTGTGCTTGCTCACAGGACCACACAATGTCAAAATCTTTTTTAAAATGTATTTTTTCCAACGCAATCACAAGTCTTCCCATAGCCACAGATTTAGTGCAATAGCTGAGCTTGATGAATCAGATGCCTATCTCATTCCTTGATATAAAGTATAACATTTATATTCTACAAGGAGAAAATAGCACTTCTAGTATAGAATTATAAAATACTAGTTCTTTAAATACCACAATATATATTTATTACGATTCCTGTCAGGTTAAGCATTGAACATCAAATATGTATGTAAATTAGCAGTTAGATCAGTAAATAATTCAGACATCAACCAACCACAAAAGAATTGCTTCTATTGTTTGGTTTAGAATGTAATAAGGTGAGGCTGTCTTAACTGAAACCAGAGCACCAGCAACAATAAGCATCAACACCTCACTGAGAAAGAGTCCACAGTTGCATAGACTCACTCCATGGCCTGGACGGATTCATCTCGCACATACCCAGAAGGTCAACGCATTCAAAATATTCAGTATGGAAGGGGAAACCAAATACCAACTGAGAGAACATTCCTGTGGTCTCACCACCAGACCTCTCTCAAATTGAGGCTGCCAAGTTTCATATATCTCATGTTACATGAGCCACAGGAGTTTGACAGCCCTGTCATGCCATCCTACTTCTCTGCTGAGATGCACAGAGCCAGCTGAGGTCCAGGAAAACTGACAGCTCCTCCAGCACAAGAGGAACCACCTCAGCAACTTCTAACAGCTAAAGAGATGCAACTGCAGCAATAAGAGTTGCACACTCAAAGAACAGCAACAACTACAAGGACTGTATCATCACCAGGATGAAGGAGGACGCCCCAAAAGAAGACTCTCCTGAGTACTGATTGCCACACCTTTTCTTTGCAACAAGAATAAACCCAAACAAATTCACACAGAATCATAGAATTATCAGGGTTATAAGGGACCTTAAAGATCATCCAGTTCCAACCCTGCTGCCACAAGCAGGGACATCTCCCACTAGAGCAGGTTGCTCAGAGCCCCATCCAGCCTGGTCTTAAAAACTTCCAAGGATGGGGCT
>WTSP01009979.1:10370-29166 GCA_025331215.1 Actenoides lindsayi
GAAGGCCAATGGCATCCTGGCCTGGATCAGGAATGGTGTGGTCAGCAGGAGCAGGGAGGGGATCATTCCTCTGTACTCAGCTTTGGTGAGGCTGCACCTCAATTACCGTGTCCAGTTTTGGGCCCCTCTCTACAAGAAGGACATTGAGGTGCTGGAGAGGGTACAGAGGCAGGCTACCAAGCTAGTAGGTTTTGGAGCTAGGGTTTGGAGCATGTGTCTTATGAGGAAAGGCTGAGAGATCGCAGGCTGTTTAGCCTTAAAAAAAGAGGGCTGAGGGGAGATGTTATTGCCCTCTACAGCTACCTGAAGGGAAGTTGTAGTAAGGTGGGAGTTGGTCTGTTCTCCCTGGTGACAAGTGACAGAACAAGAGAAAGTGGCCTGAAGTTGACCCAGGGGAGGTTCAGGCTGGATATTAGGAAGCATTTCTTTGCAGAAAGGGTTGTCAGGCGTTGGAATGGCCTGCCCAGGGAGGTGGTGGAGTCACTGTCCCTGGAAGTGTTTAAGAGCCAGTTGGATGTTGTGCTCAGGGATGTGGTTTAGTGGGTTTTGATATGGCTAGGAATAAGGTTGGACTTGATGATCTTGAAGGTCTCTTCCAGCCGATACTATTCTATGATTCTATGATTCCAAGTGGTCTGTGCGGTGGGTGGGGAACTGGCTGGCAGGCCCTACCCAGAGGGCAGCAAATAGCTCTTCTTCAAACTGGCAGCCAGTCATAAGCTGGGTCCCACCAGGGATCAGTATTGGGCCCAATGCTGTTTAGTATCTTCATAAGTGATTTGGATGTTGGGATCAAGAGCAGCCTGACGAAGTTTGCAGATGACACCAATGCGAGTGGGGAAGCTGACACTCCAGAAGAGAGAGTCACGCTCCAGGAACACCTGGACAGACTGGAGGAGTGCACTAGCAGTGATCTTATGAAGTTCAACAGCAGCAAGTGTAAGGTCTTGCACCTAAGAATACATAACGCAGGAATGCAGCTCAGACTGGGATCCACCTGGCTGGAGAGCAGCCAGCGGAAAGGGACCTGGGAGTCTTGGTGGACAACAAGCTCAACATAAGCAAACAGTGTGCTGCAGCAGCAAAGACAGACCAGAGGATATTGGGTTGCATCACAAAGGGCATCACCAGCAAAGGCAAAGTCATCATTATCGCACTCTACTCAGCACTGTTGAGACCACAACTTGAGTAATGCATTCAGTTTTGGTCCCCACTATACAAAAAAGATGTGGACATGCTGTAGAAGGTCCAGAGAAGGACAACGAGGATGATCAGAGGACTGGAAGATCTGCCACATGAAGAAAGGCTGCGAAACTGGGTTTGTTTAGCCTTGAGAAGAGAAGGCTTAGGGGAGACCTCATTACCATGTACCAGTACATAAAAGGTGGCTACCAAGAAAATTGAAACTCCTTTTTTACAAGGAGTCACATGGAAATACAAGGGGTAGTGTGTTCAGGTTATTCCTGGGGAGATTCCAATTGGCCTCCAGAAAAAAAATTTTTACCATGAGAACAATGAGACATTGGAATCATCTCCCAAGGGGAAGTGGTGGATTCTCCTACACTGGACAGTTCTAAGACTCAGCTTGACAGGGTGCTGGGCCATGTCATTTGAACTATAGCCTTTTGGGTTGGTTTTTTTTACACCTTAAGAGGTTGTACTACATGATCCCTGAGGTCCCTTCCAACCTGGTATTCTATCATTCTATGATCCTTGAGCACTGGATGCTTGTTTGTAGGTTAGTCCTGCCTCCAAGTTCAGGTCTATTAAGACAGAGCTTTTATTACCATTTAATAATACATTCAAGTGAATAACTGTGTGGGTTCAAATACATTTGCAATATTACATTAATTTTCTATTTTGTCCCATTCTAGGTATAGGTCTCCCACCTTCCCATAAGGAAAAACACATTAGATTTCCTTTACCACCTTTAAAAGCTTGCTCTTTCCTTCTATTTAAAACTCCAATACTGGTAGCTTCTGTTTTAGTAACTTAGCTTGGCTAAAGATAGCAGCAGATGAAAAAGCAATGCTTTAGCATGCAAAGATCAATGATCAAAGATCAGCTCAAATACTGAGAGCACCAAAAAACCCACTAAGTAGAAGCTTTTTATTGTCCCCTACTCTCCATTTTAAAAACTGCGACTTGATTGTTCTTCCCAAACTTTAACAGAAAATGGCATATTATACTAGTTCTGCCAACACATCAATGAGTCCTCCAGGAAATAATGCGTCAGCAACATATGGAAACTACTTGCAGAGGGTTTTTTGGCATTTCTCTCCCAGCCTGGCATGTTTTTAGCATTAATTGTGGAAGCCACTAATACTTCTGGTTTCGCTGTTAAATGTAAAACACCAGGGAACATTAAATCAATGGCAGTACGTGGTTATCGTTTGATAGAAGTCACCAGACCTCCCTCAAAAAGATTACCAGCTTCTATGTAATTTTTGCAACTAAAAGGTTTACTTTGGACTACATTTAGGCAAGCAGCTTCAGGAAGTACAAGTAATCTTATTATCCTCTAAGCAGCAAATAAACTGTAAGACCCACATATAAGATCATGCTTCTGTATTTATGGAATAAACAACTTCAAGTAATACATTTAGAAAGTTATTTGGAATACAGTAGTATCTCACATTAGGGCATAGGGGAAAGAAAAGTGCCCCACAAACTACTTAGCACAGTCAAAGCACAAGCCTTCTAAGAGACGAGCTGAGGCTGAGTTAAATTAGTCATCAAAAGCTCTCCTCAGTGGCATACATCAGAGCACAAGCAATCAGTAAGATTAAGGAGAGAAGAAAACAAAACAGCAAAATAAAAACACAGAAGCCAGACTAAAGAGTCCTCTCACGAGTTTTCGACTTTCAAAGATCAGTTCAGCCACGCAGCAATAAAAGGCTCAGGCTGAAGAATTTTCCTTAGACTCCCTGCCAGCACTGCACCAAAAGCTCCCCGCGTGCTAGCAACACGTCCTTAAGAGCAGGTTGGACTAGGACTTGACAGATTTGACAAACAGCACTTGCAAAAAGGTATCTTCTGTAATGCTTCAGATCTTATTTACAGTGAGGAACAAGGGCTCTGTTCCCCAAAATAAGCAATGGGCTTGCCCAGCCAGGTCTGGGGTGAGAGGAGGATGGATTTGTCCAACTCTGTTACTAAGGGACTCATTAGACTTAAAAATTACAAACAGCTATTTGCGTAAAGCTGTGGGCTACCACAGCTCAAATACTGAGCCAGGCTACAAACTACTCCACGGCAGTTTTTGAGTCCAGGAGCTTTTTCCTCAGTGCCACCCATGCTGTCTGCACGAGGCTCCTCAAGGCGCTGGATGTTCAGAGCTGGCAGTCACTGGGGTGGGGAAACACTGCCCCTGTGCCCCACGTCACAGAGAGAACACACGGACACACAGGTGTTTCCCCCCTGCTGCCACCCTTCTCCTGTGCATCACAAGGGAAAACAACCAGCTACCCTAGAAGACAACTTCAGATGAAAAAGTCTGCAGAGCAGCTTGGAAAAATTTAATCTTAGCCTCCTTCAAGTCGCCCGAGGTGGTAACAGTAGTTTGGAAAAGTCATATTGCAACACGTCAAACAATTATTCATTTTTGCCCTACAGAACTAACAGTTCTCCCTCATCTTTTCTAAGTGACATAAACCGCAATCTCTTACTCCTGTCTGCTACAGGCAACAGAAGATGAATAGGGTGCTTCCAAAAAGCTGAACTAGAGACTTTCCTTTACTCAATTAATTTAACCACATCATAGAAGTACCCTAGAAGTGTATAATTTGCTGTTACACCTTTTTACTGTAGCTTCTCAATTAATTCTGCATTGAAGGAAAAGTAAAAAATAAAAAGGAAAGCTAGGATACACTAGCTATGTAAAACAGTGTTAAGATTACCTTCACCCTCTCAAAGTATTTCTTTCCTCAGGGTATAAAAATATTGCAATAAATATAAATATATTTTAAAGTCAATTTAAATGTAAAATTATGACAACTATACTGAACTCCACTGTAACATATCCCTCATTCAAATGAAGACATTTGAGTGTCACGTGCTCACTGACAAGGTTTCAAACACAGACAAACCACAGGCTTTGGGTACACAAACTTAAAAGTGGAAGAATTAAACATTTCAGAATAATTTCTTAACAAGAAACAGAACTCTCTCCTTTCATTTCATATATTCAGTTCAATTCCTGGGTCCTCAAGCTGTAAGAAATGAAACCAACTTGAAGTCTCTTAAAAGGTCATAACACTAAAGATAAAAAAAAAAACAAAACCTACAACCAACACCCTATTACTTAGGAAATAAGAGGTTAGGAATCTAAGATATAAAATGCATACTGGACATCCTGTTGCTGATACATAAGTACTACAAGAAACGGTGCAGTTACCTTCAATTATAAATGAGAATTTCTAATACACCATCCTTAAATGAAGGCACAGAACATCAACTAACTCATTTTCCTACAGAGAAATGTGAAAACTCTTACACTACCAAGACATCCTTTAGCCATAGATGCTACATTAGTGAAATGCTTGCTCTCAAAACAGGAAACAGTCCTTTAAGACATCCCATGTTCTTAGACGACAACCTCTACCACTGAGCTTTGTAGCACTGAAGGGCTTCAAGATGTCTAAATAACTAATCTGGCAAATCCAAGTCGCTTTCTATTCTTGAAAGAGCTTTGCAAAAGTTACCTGGAAGGCAAAAGGCTTCAAACTCCATCTAACAGAGCGTACTACAGCTCCACTGGGCTACCTGGGGAAGATGACAATACTGGAAGAGCCAACACACTGGCACTACACAGCTTGTCACTGAGACCCCATCTCAATACTGGCTCCCAGTTTATTGCGTTTACCATTGGAAAAATACACTGCCAGGCCATCCCTCCTCTGCTGTGCCAAGCCAGCCATCACCTCACCATCACCTGACCTTCCTGGGTCACTACTTGAAGTTACGGCTTAATCATGACCTTAAGGGTCTCCGAAAAGCAGGCTGACATTTCTGATTTATGATTCCCCACTTTGCTCATGACAGTCTCCCACATGGAGACTAACAGCCTTTCACTCTAAATACAGCCAAAACACCTCCCTGCAAACAAGAGATCACGAAGCACCCTCCCTCCTTCTCCTCTCCCCTTGAGAACAACACAGATCCCAGTTTATCTTCTGATTGACTATCCATTTGTATTTTGCCAACTGATAAAACTTGCGTGCTTTCTTGGACATGTTTCTCAAATTATCTGCCTATCATTTTGACTGCTAGACTTTTCCATTGAGTAAGGATGCTAAAGAGTGCTGTTGGAGCAAGCGGACTACACATGGCAACACCAGGCAGAAATCACTGTAAGCTTCTCAGAGTCAAGCTGACAGATCAAATACATTGTTCTCCTTCATCCAACCTAACACACAAGGGTTAGAAATGAGCTTTTTTTTCCTTCAGAAGTAAGATTGGAAAAATTAATCTTAAAAGGAAGGTGTAGTAAAGCTTCCATTAAACATTTCCTAGCCAGTGTTTTTACTGTCCTCTTTCTTGGAAGAAACACAGATTATCACTTTATTATCCATCTGTAATGCACACAAAAGTAAACCGATTTCTTCAGTTGGGTCTTCTGTTCTCTTCTGAACTACCAGCAGGTGATATGAAAAGGCTGGTCAACCAGAAGCACACCTGTCTTCCCTTCCTGAGATGGCAAGTGGAACAGTTATCTAAGTAGAAATTTATTTCATTTACAACTAAATCCCCAAATACATTTACCATAAAATTTTGTCTCCACCGATCAACATGGATGATAGAAAAGAGTAAGCAGTTCATATTAGTTTTAGAGTTGGAGCACTCATGCTGCCCAGAGGAGGATGCTTTTTGGTACTGTGCATATTCCATAACCATTTGCTGAGGCACCACCTCTTTAGGCCACAGAAATCACATGATAATAATACGTGATGTATTAATTCCATGCTGGCCATTTGCAGTATTGTTCCTTTCTTTAGGATATGCAAACATGAGCTCAAGCAATTAACTTGAACACTGGCCCAGAGTATTTCACTTCCATGCTGAAATACAAATACCACACAAATTAATCAGAGTTAAGCAAAATACTAGTTCATCCGGGAAGTTGTTACAACCTCAAGCATTTATTTCACAGGCTTGAAGTTATGGGATTTACAATTATTTTCATTAAGAGTTCTCAAGTGTGAGGTTTCACACCTACACATCAAAAAATTCACTTAGTTGTTAAGCTTGAACATGAGATGTGTAACAACGCAACATGAGGAAAGAATTGTCTCTCTGCCAAGCCAGGCTTATCTCAGCACGCCTTGTATGCTGCTCCATGCCCTCAACTACAGAGAGCATCCAGTCACCAATGCAGCATGACCGAGTCCTGGCCACTAATAGAAAATACTTGGGATACTTGGCAGAAAAATCTGGGTTTGCATCATCTGGCACAAGAGGTGAGAAGCGCTCCTCCAAGAGGGATGCTTTTAGCAGCATTCTTGGTAAGCTTAAGGTTAAAATAAGACCGGATTAGGGATGCAGTCCCAGGGTCAAAGCTCCCAGCTCTCTTCCAGACACAAGCAACACAGTCCTCTGGATTAAGGTAAAGAGCACTAAACATCTGAAGAACGGCAGTGAAATTGCTCTTGGCTTTCTTCTTTAATTTTTTCCATTTCAAGTCATAAGTACCAAGACAACCAAATCAAGTTTGAGCTTTATGGCTCATCAAACCTTTGCTTAACCTTTGTATTCCAACCCAAACAGAACTAAAAATAAACTTATCTGAATTTAACAAGCTATCCAGTTTTCAACAAGTTTCAAATTCCGTCACGCAGATTGGTATCTTTTAGGATTATTTTTACCAAAGTCTACACTAGTTTGTTTATACTGGACTTTGACCCACAGAGGAGTGCTCCTATTTAACCTAAAATGGTTCTGTGAAAATTTCCAACACCATCTGGAAACGTTCTCTTCCCCTCAGCTAAACAGGAATATTGGATTGATCGTTTTCCTTTAGGATACTCTAGTTCAGGATAAGCCTTGAGTAATAATCTTTGAAGTTACCAGATCATGGCACTATTGAGTAATTTTTGTTTTCTCTGGCTACCCAGGGAACTGTTTGAGTCTCAGGGTTAAGCACATGCTGTTCTACTTCAATGGCAATATGCCAAATCCGTTTAAATATTTAAACATTAACCTCCAAGTAACTGGTCTGTAGAAAGGCAGCCGTTAGTCCAGACATATTAAATTTGTTCTCCAGGCAGTGCCACTGAGTACAAAGGCCATTCTGCCACTTTCTGAAAGTGATTTCTGGAAGAGGTGAAGAGCATGGAAAGTTACTGAGTACTCATAATGGCTTCAATGACAGACTTCTCTTTGCAAGTGTAGACAGACGCATATTATGGGATGTTTTCCTCTTCTGGCACTACAGATTCATCTTCTGTGTTTAAAAATGCCAATGTGTTGCATTAAGAAAGTCAAAAAAGTTTTGAAGATTTCATAGGCAAGTTTTTCTTTGGTTATTCTATGTCAAAACCCAGTTACCAAACAGTAGTAACTGGTATTCTTCTGCACTGACAGCTAGAAGTCAAAATGATGCAAACTTTAAAAACTTCTCCCTGATAATTAAAACAAAACAAACAAACAAAAAACCCAAACAAACCACAATGCAAGGGCTTAAAAGCAAGGAAAAAAAACACAAACCAAAAAAACCAAAATACAAAAAAACCCAAACCAAACAAATAACAACAAACAAAACCCCACAACGCTAATTTGATGATTACCCAGTTATTCAATATTATTTTGAGGCAGAAAAGAGGTTGAATTTGCCATTCCTCTGAAAGTGTGCTTCTCCAACTAAACCAGAAGACAAACCACACACTGAAAAGCTGTTAACATTGCCGAGATTCAAGGATCCGCGCTTCTGTGTGCTGTTGCAATTGTTCACTCACAACTAAATATGAAATGGGTCGAACATGAATATTGCATTTTTACATGCTTTTTGGGCAGGGGGTAGGATGGATAAGATCAAGCAAAAAGATGCAGGGCAGGAGCCAGCATACTGCTTGTGCCAGTTTCATAAGCCACCCTCTGGTACCTGGAAACCCCAATTAGTCTTGGAGAGTGAGAAAACTACTTCTCTACAGCATCTGGTGATATTTACATTTGACAAGTATAACATTAGTTTGATATGAAGCCACTGGTTGGCAACACAAAACAGCCATCAAGGTTTCCTCCTAGAAACCTTTTTCCACACAATTTTTTTAAGAACAAAGTTCTATGCTGCCCTTCCACAGGAAGCTGGCATTCACGGTGTGCTTATAAATAAATAAGCAGTTTGTAACTGTAGCTTTACTCCGACACCAATCACATATAAACATGCTCTAAATATAACTTACACGGATACTATGGAATGATCTCTACAGAACCAGACTTCTTTTATCAATGATATGCATCCTATTACAGATCTGAGCACAGAGACTGATCCCCAAGTCCCCCACCCAGCTTCCACGTGGTCTTCAGTACAAGAACTAAACAACTGGAAATATCTGAAAGCCTACGATGGAGTGACCTTGTAAAAGACAAAGCTTTCCCACTGCCTTTGCACTGAAAACAGCCCATGAGGGTGGGAAATCCCACCATGCTTACTATATTTCGCTATAGGACTATATTTAGATATAGATAGGCTCACTATATTTAGATGACAACTTACCTACAGGGTACCCCACACAAGAGTAAAGGCTGGAGGCATGCCCACATGCCAAGCCACACCACTGAAGTGTCAAGCATTCTGCTAGAGGGGCTGCTCTAACCGCTGTAGTTCATTACCTCTGCTTTTCTCCAGCAGTTTTGGGCACATTCCAGTTACTTCTATCAAGGCTTCCCAGTGCTAAAAAGGACATTTTTACAAATGTGTTTGTGACTACACATCACTGTACAGTAAGGCTTACACAACAGTGCAGTGACTTGTGGGATGCCAAGCATTCAACTTACGGGAAACACTGCTATAGTGGGCACTGAGGGAAAGAATTACAATACTGTGTGCCACTAGGCTAGGACAGGTAGAAAAAGTCACATGTTGAAAAAACCACAAAACAGTTAATATGACAGGTATCACAGAGCAATGAGGGAAGCTACTAGTCCAATACAACAACAAAGCACATTTAATGCTTTTCTTGCTAAAGAAATACCTAAAACTGCTATATCTTCTTTGTTTCAGTTGAGGCAGCTTCTAGCAAGACTTCAGAAGATCTAATCATACAGCCTCCTCATCTAGGAAACTGAATTGCTATTCAATTATCACCTTGCAATTAAGCTATTAAATGAACCACCGGCTCAAGCTGATTGAAATTTGGAACCAGATTTACTAACATCTTAAGTGTTGAGATGCAGCACTATTAGAGCACAGAAGCACAAATAAATACTAGTTATGTTCAATACAACCATTATGAAGCCCGTGAAAAATGTATGGCACAAGAGACTTGGTTTATGGGACTTGACTTTGGAGCCCATTTGCAGAACAGCAGGACATTTTATTACATTAAATCCCTGGCACACAAACCCAACTAAATTCAGGGCAGGGAAAGAAAGGTAATGATGAGTTCTAACTACATACAGAAACTGCTCAAATACCTTGATCTCTATGTTTGTGTAATAAGGTAGAAGCAAAAAACTTTGACCATGAGCAGTATACATAACGAAGTGGATGACCAAGAACCTTTATAATCACCTGGGGAAAACTGTCAAGGTCACGAGGTTTGCCCTACTTGGTATTATAACATCGAGATGCTACAAAGAACAAAGAAACCTCAGGCAAAGCACTGCACAACAAATGAGTATTAGAAGAAATGAATCATTAGATGAGTTCGTGCAGAGCAAGTTTATTCTGCAACTACAGACTCAAGCATGCTAAAATGAATTTCATAACTGCTTGGCAAGCCTTCGCTATCCTTCTAGTCAGATACTAAGTGCAAATGCCTAAAGGCACCCATTTGCCCAAGGCCACCAACCCATGCTGACTGCAGAACCAGCCATTATCATCTTCCGGCATCAAGGCTCTGGCTGATTACACTGCTATAGCAGGAGACAACACTCAGACAGTTCAGTTTCCTAACACCCAGCTATTACAATTCCTGAACAGGTCCTATGAACTGTTTACAAGCACCAAACAAAGCAGAGGAAACAACTGCAGTACAGAGGACACCTGTAGCTTTGAGACACTTTTATACTGACATACAAGTAAGGACACAATCAGACCAAAGGATCTGTGAGGAATTCCTTTCATTTAGGGAAGGCTTGTAAATGAAGAACTCCAGCAATCCATCTGTAGATACAAACCTGATAAAAATCTGAATACTTGAAACAAATAAAATGACCCTCCCAGCATCCAAAAAAGTGCAGAAATATTGTATTATGTGAAGGAAGAGTATTTCTCAGAAGGGAAATGCTGGCAACAAATTCACTGAGTTGAGCCACATGCTATATGATAATACATGCTGCCCTATGAACTATGAACCACATCAGCAGCTTTTCTTCAGGTACTTTAATGCTGTTGATGGCAGCTACTGGTAATCTCAACCTGAAAAGAATGAGATTTCACAGACAAAAACAATCCAAGTTCCACGCTGCTTCAAAGATAAGAGAATAAACTGCTGTAAGTCTGGCCTGTAGTACTAAATGAGGAACAAATCAGAAAATAGCATTCTCTTTAGTGGAAATCTGCAGTAGAGTTTAGCTCCTGCAAACTTAGACCTGAGACAACATGGACATCATACAGGCTACCCAGTTACAAACTTCTAGTGGAGAACATAACTGGAAGAGGAAGTTGTGCAGGGAGCATTAGCACCAAGAAATGCCAAAATTTCTACAGACATCTCCTAAGTATTTACAATGCAATAAAACTATCAAGTCAGCATTAAAGGTGTCTTGCACAGCCGAAACTGGCAGACAAGCAATTCAATTAGGTATCATTGCAACAGTGGAATATTGCAATCAATTGGCTTCCCAAGATTAGATAATAGTTAAGAACAGAGTAATGGTTTTAAGATCCTTGACTACGGATGGGAAGAAAGCAGTAAGCCATGCACAAATCAGCTGAGATAGCACTGGAACAGACAGAGCCTGCTTGCAGTGCCAAGAACCACTGGGCCAGTAAATCCAGAAGTGGCCTGCATCAAACAGCCATAAACAAGCAGTATCAAAAGTGAGGTTTACTCTGTCATACAGCACTGTTAAGATGGACTCAGTGGAGACAGCATCAATGCGAAACTTTTCACATGCTCAGACAGTTAGCATCAACAAAGAATCCACAGGACCATCAAGAACTTCAACTATGAGTCAGAAATAATCATGTACACACAGGACTGAATGACTGATGTCCAAAAGGTGGAAAGGAGCAGTTGAATACAAACATTCCTTTTCCTCTTTTTCATCTTCTGGAAGCAATAACCAAGAGGGGTGGAAGGGGGGGGAAAAAAAATGAAAAAGAAAAAAATCCAAAAAGAACCATACCATAATGGTAGCACATTTGCAAAACCAAAAGCTGCCGAGCTTCTCAGAGGGAACCACAAAGTCCACATCCAGAGATGGACAAAGCACCACCTAGTTTCAACCAACATTACCTACAAAAAATAAAAAAAGCAAACAGGACAGCCTCACACCAAGAACTCTACATGGCGTTAAAGAAAACAGGGGAGGCTTTTTCAAGCACATCAAATGCAGTTGTCCAGTCTCTGCAAAAGATTTTCTAAGGAGCCAGATTGGATCTCCTGGCTGAGTAACAGTTGGAGAGGATAATTTCCATGATAATTTCTTAGACCAGCTGCCCAAGCTCACTATTCCAGTCCAATGCTGTGTGTAATGAATACTCCCAGGAATGAAGGGAGAGGATCATTAACTAAAGTTGGGTTTTACATTCCACAAAGTGGAAAGCCTAATACTGCATACACCTTGCTGCAAGAATTAGTTATTCAAACAACCTGTCCTGTGACCCTCGTGGGTTTTGGTTTTATTTCAGCTTTAGTGGGTTTAATTGCCAGCAACTTTAGTGACACAAATCAATTTTCAGACCTGGGCCAACAAATCAAGATGGAACAGTTCATTTTTGATGGCATTTAATTACTCCACAGTTTCTGGGAAAACTATAAACTGATATAATTGACAGAAGAGGGCTCACTAGAAACAGTGTTTTCTAAAAAGCATGACTTTTGAGTTTGCTAATCCCAAAGAGCACTACTCAAGTTTGAACAGAACCAGAGCAAAATCAGCAGAAGGTTTAACAAGTGGTTAAATAAAGCCTAGTAATGAAGATGTCAGGGAAGTTCATGCTTTGTGACAGGTAAAACTCCATCAAAAGATGCACTTAATTACCAACTGACATCACTGCAGATGACATGGTATTCCAAACAGCACTATCAGTGACAGAGAGGAGTGTTAAAACTCTCTCAAATCAAGTTTCAAGCTATTCTCCAATTTTTCTGTGCAAAGCGTCACAGAAATCGAAGAACAGGACAGTGTCTTGATACTGTTAAAGAAAGTTCTATGTTGATTCATAATTTAAATGGTGAATTAGTGTTTTAATGTTGATACAAAGAATGCTAACCTTGGGATGCATACTGCATATTGGTTTTGTTTATGGATCAACATCTCCCAAAAGGAATACCTACCCCAGTTACTTCCAAGTGTTAACAGTGAATGAGTTTGCCGTAAGCTGTCTTTTTAACCATGAAAAAACCACAACCAAAACACGCCACAAAAACCCAAACAAACAGAAAAACCAAACAAACAAAAAGCCAACAGCCTGTCCAAGTTTTGCAATTTCCGATCAAACAATCCTTTATAATTCTCTAAAACTGGACACCCAGTTGACAAGTAACACGTGTGTGTAGCTTTTGCTCCACAGACTGCAAGTTGTACTGAACACCATCTGGCACAGGTTAGCACAACTCCAGAAACTATCAATAAAGCTTGCAGACAGACTTCCAAGTTCACACATGGTATATATGCCACTTCTGTGCAGGCTAATTATTTATCAAGCTATTTGTACTTAGATGCACAAAGCAGCCTTCCAATTTCTTACCATTTATCCATTTACCACTGAGAAAAAGTCAGTTTTCCTGCTAATTTGTCCCAGAAAACTTGGAAGAGTTAAAACAATTCTAAGGACAACTGATAACACTTCAGCTTCAACTGGATGAAAGGACAGGGAGGTCAAAGGGGAGGCAACTGATCTCAAGGGGAGCTTATGAGACTCTCCCAGAGCAGGAGCCATCATTCAAAGCACTGCACAGCACCTACAGGCAGAACTACAATCCTGCAATTAGGAGCTGCAAGAAAGAACTAGGGCCCTGCACTGCAACAGGATGAATCCTCTGATCAGGGTAATTTTAGAAGCAAGAGGCACCAACACCTTACTTACTTCAGACAAATTTCCTTGAAGGTCTGTGTGACACCTCAAAGAGTGCAGTGCCAAAACCCAACACGGTAACAACTGCCAAGTGCTTTCTGTAACATCCCTTGCCTATAATCCTGCAAATGGCTCATCAGCCATTCCACTTCAAGTTATTTCTCTCTTTCAACAAAGTTATTTGCTAGAATGTCCAAAACATGTAACAGAACCTCCAGCCACAGATTGTTCAAGCCTCAGTCAGAACCTGATCTAATATGGGCAGTGGTCCTGCTTAGATCTGGAGGTTGCAAAAAGTGACCTCCAACAGTACCGCTCAGCTAATTTGTAATCCTGTCCATTAAAGGATCTTTTAAAGAAAAATAAAAATGAAGCAAAGTATTCTGCTCACTTCTTGGCTTCCTTTTTAAAGTCACATCACTGGTATTTCAGGTATCTCTAGTAATCACAGTAAGCGAAGTATTTCACTACCATTAAGCATTTGAATCAGATACTAAGAGCAGGAATCTCAAACTCTGGCCAAGAACTGATGACTCTTGTAGACCAGACAGTAACAGGATGTGTATTATGCATAAGCCACTGTTTGCAGCATCTTCCATTTATACTTCTGGTTCAAAAGTGACCTCACATCATGGTCTCAAAACACTACAACTATCTTACCTTTAGCTTTCTCCAGTAAGAGTAATCACGTTTGAGTCAGTAGAAGCAAAGAGGTAAAGGTGAAGAACACAAAGTAAACTAAAAAAGGTACGTCACGTTTGTTACTGGAATTGGCACACGAATCATAGATGAACAAGTTTGCTGCCTTCCTTGTCTCACAGCACTTTATTTACCAGCCCATTCTCTTTACTACAACTACCGTACTGCCCACTGGCGTGCACATCCTTAGGTCTCAAAACTTCCCTGAATGATGGTGCAGCAAAATCTTCCTATTGTCTAAATTCTTCAGACATGATTATTCAGTCTGCTGCAATTCAACAATAAAGACATGACCAGTCAGCATCTCTCTCCAGTAGCCCAAGCTACCAAATACACTCATCCAAGGGTAAAAACCCAGTCGTTCAGGACTGCAGTAACTAAAAGCATTTCTTTCAGCCATTTGCATAGAATTACAGCTCATCTCAAAAAGGAAAAAGGAGCACCATTTAGAGGTCACTCCATCCTGCCCTCACGAATGTCAGCTGGTGCCATCAAACCAAACCAGTGAGTCCAGGACACATATGTGACCTCATACATTGCCATAAGATCAGGGGAAAAACAGTTGCTTCACAAAGCTACAAACATAATTTTCATAGTAATGAAAATCCTCATTCAATACCCCACTTCTTGCCTGAAAAAGGCCTGTTCACCTTCTTCACTAACACGAATGGGGCAAACACTCCAGGGAAACCGGCTCTGGAAGCAAGGTTTTCTTGTTTCTTCCAGTTAGAGACAGTATACAGAGTATACAGTAAAAGGTGTTCAAGATACTAGGAACAGCAGCCCTTAGACTCAAGTGCTACACCGCACACATTCAGCTTGTTTCACCCTGTCTCAGGGAGTCTGCTGTACAGCTGATGACCACCATCACTCTGAGCAGAAAGATAACCACCATATGCACATTCGGGGGGGGCTGCAGTAGACACCAGTTCATCAAAAGCCAATGTGGGTTACAACATCTTGGCTCCCAGTGCTCTGAATGCACTGGTTTCATTTCTCTGCAGAATTCCCATACGGCATAGCAACATGTATCCACATGTTTATTAAATGCAGAAATGTGCTAGTGTCCATTTTTAATAGATATTTAAGACTGCAAAAAGAAAAATCATTCTGAAATATCTAAATATCTGAAGATTGCTGAGAACGCATTGGCAACTTAGCATTTAGATTTCAGTACACTGGAAGAGCTAAAATAAATCTTCTGATACAGCCAAGCAAAATGACAGACCTAGGGAAACCATCTAAAGAGGAAGGACAACAAAGACTGCAGAGCTGATACAAGCAGGTGACATCATAGCCATCGACTAACAGCACCTTTGGTTCTTCCTGACACAAAACATAAACTAAGTACTAACTGAAGCACTTTGAGGTAAGTAACTTATGTGGAAAAGTGCCAGAATCATTAAGGATTAATGCAATTCATATAAGGGAAAGCCAATTAAATAAAATTAGAGTTAATGTAGGTGCTGGGAAAGGGAAAAAAAGGAACATCATGCTGTTCAGTGGGAAGTTAAGTCCTGACAACTTTTTGATACTGGAAAAAGTCCACTAATGTAGAAAACTAAGACTCATAATTTGTATTATTTTGTCACTTAGAGGACAAATAAAAGTATCAAATAGCACTGATTTTTCCTCAAGTTAAAAAAAAAAAAAGGATACCTATACATAGCAAATATGCTCTGTGGAATAATCTCTGTGACAACAGAGAAAATAGAAAACCAGAAAACAACTCTTCCCATGCCTCTATCAGAGCAACTGCTGAGTGTAAAGACACCTTCATACATGGATTAGGAAAAGGAAAAAACTCCACAGTGCAAGTACTCCCTAAAAAAATAACTAGGTTCTTCCCATTCTCGCTTTTGTGTTTGCTTACACTAAATTGTGCAGCTGCCACTTACACTTTACAAACACTGAAAAAGCACTGACTCCTTTCCCTTTCCACAAGAAATCAAGTAAAGCAGAATACTGAACATTAACCTTACCCAGCTTTAACTCCAGACTGCTGCACAGACTGAGCATTCCACAAATGCACCAAGCAATCCTCCAAATTCACGGGGTAAAGGCAACTTGAAAAGGGCTGGATTTTCCCCATTGAAGAGTCAATCAGGATATGCTATGAAACTGAATTAACAAAATGACCTAAACAGAGACAGGGACTTCAGGGCAGGCAATCACTTCAGCTTCTGCTGGATCATACCACATGTGGCACTTTTGGTGGTACAGGTATCTGCTCGACATCAAACTGCATGAGATACTTTAGCATCTTATATCAATATGTAACATATCACATTTATATAATGTATACATTTATACATGTATACAATGCATATATATGTATAAAAACATATGTAGGTTTTTATTTATATATATATAAAATCAGTCCCACACTATCAGCTGGCTAATCTGCATTCCACAGTTGCTATTACATGGCTTAAGTAATTAATTTGCTAGATTGTTGAGATCATTACCTACTTTACATGTTAGATCTCAGCTCAATGCTAAGTTTTAATAGTTAAAAAAATTAAAAGGCCTCCTTATAGTTGATATTTTTCAGAACAATCCACCTCTGTGCAATAATCTCGGCTCTTCCTGAAACGAAACCCACTTCCTTCATACAGCATTGCAGACAAAAGTTTGACACCACAAAATGCATATTAGAAACAGGAGCCCCAAATGCATTTGGAATGTCATTACTCTGTCAAATACTGACTTTGTCAAGGCTTTTACATTGCATTTTTGCAGACTTAAGTCTCACAGCTGAAATCAATACTTGGAAAGTGACTAAGGAAAACACATGAGAACTGGGAACAGTTATGCACCCAACAGTAAGGCTTGCTAGTCAAGGATTTTAAATTGATCCAAAAGGTACCATGGATCTCATTCTGAGGTACCAGCTACTAAAAGTTTAACACTTGTGCAAGTATCCCAAGTTATGGAATCTTTACACACACCATCATGTTTACCCTGGATGGAAAATGATGCTAGGCAAAGTTTTAGCATCAGAGTTAATAGATTATCATCACTATTTTATTCATATTTCCAAAGCAGACTGATCTCAGCCAGAAATCAGAACTCCGCAAGAGTTTAAAAATGACTACATAAAATGTAAATACAGCCTTGTTACCACAAGTACAATTACGCTCCATAAAAACAGAGCTCAAAAAGCAACCTGTTGCTCACCCACGATCATTAGCGTTCGGAGAGCTCAGTTAGCCCTGGCGGCTGGTATGGAGTCAAGCCAGCCAGCCGCTACAGTGCCTCCCTGGAGTTCCACGGGACCATGGTCACGGCATGTCATGAGGAATAAACAGTTTTTAACAACTGTCTTCTTTCATAATGCAGACGGTGTACCTCCATTGTATCGGTCACCGCCATCCACTCTGAAAGCTCAGCGACACAAGAAAATCAAACTGGCTAAAGCTTTTCTGCTCCACCCCACAAAAAAAAAAAAAGTGCCATTATGTGAAAAGTTTACCTCTCCTCACTTCAGAAGAAGTATCACAGCATATTAAGTTCACTTAGAAAAAGAAGGAAGAAACTATTAACCATTAATATCTACTCAATAGTGTAGGTATCACCTGATTTGTTAGGCTTACTATTGGCAGTATTTTGCCTTATAGACGCTTTTCGGCTGTTACCAATCTTACAACACACAGGCAATGACCAATAACCATTTATTCTACCCAAGTGAAAGTCATGTATCTGCCACAGCATGAGACCTCATCTTTTAGACAGCTCCCTGGTGTGGCGTTTAACCAGGTGTACTGCCCATCACATCACAGGCATAAAACAAACACAAACCCCCCTCAAAGCACAGCCTTAGTCCTGGTGGCAGACCATTCAGAGCCATGTCCGAAGCAAGAACCTGTATATCCCTACCGAGAAGGGCATGCTCCATTCTCAGCTTTGATCACAAAGTAGAAAACCGGGGGGGGCTGCGGCTTCTTTTTGTTCTGTTTTATTTTAAATATATGCACTCTCGCCTTGGCCTAGGAACAATGCTATCAAGTTTAAGCTCAGTGTCCTTTTCAAACGCTGGCTCTCCTCTCCTTGCCAACCTTGGGTGGTATAAATAGCAGCAAGCGGAGGAGCGGGCATTAAAGATACCCTTGTAAAACCTCAAGAGCGTTAGCGTTCTCACTGCAGGACCAGAGCAGTGCAGGTGCATTGGAGTGGGCTCGTTAAAGTTCTAAACATTTCAAACACGAAGCCAGCATTCAGCTACCTAAAAAGCCACACCAGCAATATACAACTTCCATGTCTTTAAATACTAGAAAACAAACAAAAAAACCCCACACAACTTAAGCTTCGACTCCTCAGCCCAGGGAAAGGTCCCTGCGAGCGGACACGCTGCAAATGCCCCTGTGCTCCTTACTGAAGCTGTGGCTCAGAGTCACACCTTGCCGGGTCACACGGCAACCGGTCAGTCGCCAAAAAGAAAAGAACGCAGGAGCAGCAGAGAGCGGCTGTCGGCCGCCACGGTGACCCACTTCCCCGGCCCCTCACCTCGGCGCCCGGGCAGAAGCTGCCCCGCTCCGCTACCCGTTACCCGGCCGCCCCGCGCACGGCCCCAGGAAGCCCGCGCTAATACTAATAATACTTTTTTTTTTTAGAAGAAGAACTTGAAGTCGGTACTTACACCGGCACTCACACGCCGCCCCTCACTTGTAGCTGGGTTACGCAGGAGGAAAA
>WTSP01009982.1:0-33753 GCA_025331215.1 Actenoides lindsayi
GGCTGTGGGACGGCTGGGAGCAGGATAGCGGTAGCGGCGGCGGAGGCAGCAGCAGCGCCGGGTCCCCCTCGCCGCCGGGCGCCGGCAGCCCCGCGGCAGCGCAGGAGGAGGAGGCGGCGGCGGTGCCACCACCAGCGCCGAGCGAGACGGGCCGAGCGAGCCCCGGTAGGGAGCGGGGGTAATGGCGGCGGTGGTGTGGGGGGTGTCTCCGGTGAAATCGGGGCCGGGCGGGCCCTGCGCCTTTCTCAGCGGGGGACTTCAAAGATGGCTCCGGCCGGGCGGCCCTGCCGCGGTGCGGGACGCCGCTGCCCGCGCCCTGCGCGGTGACCGTGCGGGGGCACCCCACCGCCGCCTGCCTCGGTGTCCTCAGAGATCCGTCCCGGGCGGTAGTGGAGGGAGGAGGATGGTGCTGCAGGGCCAGCGCGGAGGAGAGCGGCACCGTGTCTGGTGTCAAGCGGGGGGGGAGGTGTGCGAGGCTTACCGCTCGGCACCCTCTGGGCCAGACCAGCCAGGGCTCGGGGGTGACACCTCTCATCCCCCGGGGCCACCGTGACTTTCGAAGTGCTCGCCCTTCCCCATTGAAGGCAATCGAGTGGCGTTAAGCGTCTCCTCACTCGGCCTGCGGGGAAGCCGTAGCTGCGGCATCGGAGGCGTCTCTTTAAAGAGCCGAGTGCTGGTAACTCTCATCCTGAGTCACTGCCACTTATGTAAACTGTTGCCATGGGAGCGCAGCATCCCTGCCATTATATAAGCGGGTTCTCTGGCAAAAACAGCGGCAAGCTGGACTCTGTGCCAGTGACGGGCACTTAGCACGATTGGTTTCCTGAATCTGCACATGTAATCTGTCTTAGGTGAACACTTGGTTCTAATGCTACCTAAGGTTTGGTCTTGGGTTTGCAACTCAGTGCAGACAACTCTGTAGGCCTAAGCAGGTGAGCTGCTGCTGCTGATATTTTGCTCTCTTCTAGAGTATCTTGCCTTTTGATGTCTCAAGCATTAACTGTCTGGAGTGGGTAGAGAGGTAATGACAGTGCCAAGCTTTGCAAGTTGGTATTTTTTTTTGTCCCTTAGGATGTTGTCTCTTAGCTATAATGAAAGAAAACTTTGGCTGGCAACCATTGGCTGTTTTTTGCAATATATTTTGAAATGGCTGTATATTTATTGTACAGTATCAGGGAACACCCTTGAGAATTGTTCAGTTAAACCTTATGCTGTGTGGCGGCTTGTCTGGGTTTAGATGTGCTTGTTTGGAGTGGGGACACTAATCGCTTTCAATGTCCCTTGGGACCTGAGCTTACCTGAATGATCTGTATTCTGGTATTCAAGGCTAAACTGCATTCATTGTCCTTAAGAATAATACGTTATATCAAAACTTTATCTATGCTGTTATCTGAGTGGCCTGGCGTTTCAGAGGATGCTAGTGATGTGGGGTTTTGCAGGCAGCCATAGTCCTTGTG
The DNA here is from genome assembly GCA_025331215.1 of Actenoides lindsayi. Lineage (NCBI taxonomy): Eukaryota > Metazoa > Chordata > Aves > Coraciiformes > Alcedinidae > Actenoides > Actenoides lindsayi. The sequence continues at coordinate 1,458 of WTSP01009982.1, forward strand.
GCTGGGCTGGCCTCTGGTACCCAGCTGCCATATGGAGATGCACATAGCTGCTGGCTGTCAGGGTAATGTACTCCACCTCCCCAAAGCTGCAGGGGTGGAAGCACCCCTGTTAACCAGTATGTAACGAAGTATCAGTGGGTCTAATCTTGTTTTCCTCAAGCAGGCCTTGAGGAAGTTAGGCTGAGGAGTATGCATGGAAGAAGTGAAGTATGTGGCATCTCGAGGAGAAGCAGTGCTAAGTAGTTGCAAAAGGTCAGAGAATGGTTGTGTGGGAAAAGGTGATGTGTCCTGAAGGGTAATCTAAAGCCTTGGCTTCTAGTGGGATGAGGGTGGAAGCTTTTGAAGCTGCTTTCAGAACATGGCACTTCCACCTTTTCTAACGCAGTTTGAATGTGTGTCAGTCTTGGGCAGTTGTGCTAGGGGACCAGCATTTCATTTGTCAGCTGACTAAGGCAGTGGGGTGGAGCAGGTAGCCTGTTACAATTTAGGTAAGTCTGGCAGTTGCCAAGGCTAGACGCTGGTGGCTAGGACACTCTGCTTGGTTGTTCTGTTCCCTGCTATTCTCCTTGACTCCTCTCTGGGAGAAGATGTGGCTGGAGTTATTTGGTAGCCTGATTCTGATTGGGTCAGCCACACATGTGCTGTTTGTTCATGCAGGCACTTTCTGTGGCCAGTGACTGTGAGAGAGACTATCCAGTGTATGCATAGTTGTGTCCTTGCTTGCTTTATCCCTGTGGCAAAGGGTCTGCAGAGCATCAGTGGCCTGTCAGTCTGTGGGGTTTGGGGCAATTGTGCTTCTGTAGCTGATGCAACTGTGCCATAGCTGCTGTAAGGGAATACCTGATGTTCTTTTAGGTCCCCACTATTTTACACTTACAATGGGGGGAGAAAAATCTGTACCTAACATGCATTTCTTTGCCAAGTGGCTTAGGATAAATGTTTTTCTAAATTCTGCCCATATTTAAGAGCTTTGCAAGTCCTTAGCAAGAGGACTGAAAGCAACTCTGCTTAGGCAGCTTAAGTGGAAATTCATTGTATATTAGTGTACCTGCTAATATATTAAGTGACTTATTCAATGACAATTTTATAAAGACTTATTTTTCCTTTGCTTAGTGGCTGGCTAATTAAAACATGTGAAGATGATAACATAGAAGCTACTGCTTTGTGAATCTTCCATTACTCAACTGCTTTTTTTTTTCTGGAAGAACTTAATTACACTGAAGTGTTGTGGGGGTAGCTGAGTGTGCTCATGTTGATGACATCTTTTGTCTTCTGAATCTGGCATCCACCCACATGCTGCAGCATCCTAGCTGTTACCTGGCTGCTGCTGCTGCTTCCCTCTGTTCTGCAGGGAACCTGATTTCTGGCTGAGTGGTATTCACTCTGCTTGTGGCCAAGTACGTTTGGCCAGCACTAAATGTTGCCCAGTACCTGAGGTAAAGCCAATTTGTAATGGTGGTGTGTGACTGTGATTTCTTCTTTCCCTTATCAAGATGAGTGTGTGTTTATAAGGCAGTTTGTGAATGCTTCTGATATATGTAGAGAAAGCTGATGGATGAAGCTTAACTTCATGGTGTTGTGGTGTTGGTCTAAAGTAGTACCCATATGAACACCTGAGCATGTAGGACAAGTGTGTTTTGTTGCTGTATCTCATTCTTAAGCTATAGCTAGGTGACACTAAGGCATGCTTGGTGACAACTTTGGGTTAATGCCTTCTGGCCCTTCACTTGCAGCAACTGTTTGTGGGACTGTTCTGCAGAACATGCCCAGGCACAGATGTGCTTTAAGCATAATCCAACAAAATCTTGACCTAAATCATCTGGTCTAGTTGACACATCCTCAAAACTGTCAACAGAAGCCAGTGGGCTGATAAGTGAAAGACAGGAGCTCTTGGCAGCAGCACTGCTGTCAGACCTGTTGCTTGTGAAATGACTGCTGCACATGCAGGCAAGGTGGAGGCATCTTTCAGTCCTTATTGTCATTTCGCCTTCAGCATTTCTGTGCAGAGGTCTTAAATCACAGCAGTGACAAGCTGGCATCAAAGCAGTTGCCACACAGTAGTTGGAAAGTGACTGATCTGCAACTCAGCAGAAGATCTGACTTCAAACTTGCTTCCTGATCTTGTCTGCCATGGTGTTGCAGCTGTATTTGCAGGCTCAAGAATACAGGAAGGAGTAGCTTGTGGTGGGGGAAGAAGGCAACGGTGTCATTTTAGGGGTTTATAGTACAGTGATTCAAAGTTACCTCATTTTTGTTGTTGTTGGAAACAACCTTTGCTTTCAAGGCAGTCCAGTCATGGCTCTCTGAACTCTGCTGCAGATGAAGCTTGTGTGAATCCAACACCAAACTGCTGTGTAGTTGATAGTTCAAATGCTGCTACATTGAAGCAATGATGTTGCAATTTGTTTCAGCTGTAGTAACTACTTTCTATGCATTTGTAGTCATTTCCTACCCACGATTGAATATATTCCCCCTTTACGGGGCCCTACAGACCTGCTTGGTTCAGAGAGGTGTTTTAGTAAAAGCAGGAGCTTCCCATGGCAGCTGAAGCACAAAGTGTTCCTCCTGAACCTCAGGTAGTGTTGTAAGGAGTACACATCACCTATATAGAGTTAATACTGTTGATCCCTAGGACCTGTGGCTCTAATCAGAAGGTGGTTTATATTTCTAGTAAGTCTGTACAGCTTTTGAAATGGAACTCTAGTCTGCCTCCTAAGGGCATGCAGCACTGTGGGAGCAAGAGAAGCTCCATTTGAGCTTTTCCAGCTTGAGCCCTGGAGGGGAGTTTTTACACAAGCTGGGCAATGCAGCGGGTTTTAAGCGAGCTCTTCTATGCAGGAGTTTTCAACAGCCGTGTTGGGTGGGCCTGGCAGCCTTGTTCTGCCTGCTAAGCACTTAATCCCCTCCTGTCCAGTGTGCTCTGTTTAGCATCCATGATGCAGTTTTAAATGTTCCTAGCTTTTCCCCCCTCTCCTGTTTAATCCCTGTAATGCTGCAGACAGTTCAGTTCAGTTTCCTGTGTCTGCTGGAGCTGGCACACTGCACGGTAAGGAGATGGGCAGGTCTTGCTGGTAGTTGGGTTCCCTGAACAGCTGGGTCTAACTCCTTCCCTGCTTTCAACTGGTGCCTTTTGAAAAGGAACACCTAACAAAACAGCTTGGATACAAACTATAGTTTCAAATAAAAGGCTTAAATAACTGTTACAGATATGTGCCTTGTGCCTTCACTGAGTTCTGCATAAATACACTGTAGGAGTGAATGAATTGAAATACCTGCTCTAATAGCAGGTACTCATAAGGTGCTTTAGTATGCTCTGGCATACAGCTTTTACTGCAAGACTGTGCAGGACTCCGTGTGCCATTTACCCATATGCTTTTATTGCTATTTTGGGACAAGCTGGCTCAGTCATTTCTGTACCAGCTGGAGCTAGATCCTGGTGAGCAGCATCCTCAGGCATGGCTGTTGCCTTGATGTAGCATCTTAAAGCTAGAGGGTTCATGCAACTGCAGAGTCCTCACTTTCATGTATTTTTTTAAATCTCTAAATGCCACCTCTGCTCATGAACTCTGTTGCTCTACTCCCCTTTGTACAGAAGGAAGATGCCATCCTCCCTTGAATGGAGGATGGAACAGCTTGCAAAAATAAAAGCACTCCTGTTTCACAATTGACAGTAATATGTCCCCCATCAGTGTCTTATTTTCTAAACAGTGCTTCCTTCTGATAATGGCCTCCTCCACAGAAGGGGACCTCACCAGTCTTTTTGTAGGAGTGGCCTGTGTAGAAAGGTGGGTTTATAATATTTTAAGGGGATAGCTGTGTGCTGCCTGTTGCAATCATGATGAATGAGCTGCCTTGTTAGAGGTGAAGCCGTGTGCCAGAGACCAGGGTACTGTGCAAAGCATGTCTTTTGCCACGTTGAGGTCACTGCTACTTGCTTTTTATCCAGCCTTGGCTATAATGACTGAACCCTTGTGCACCCAATATATTGGTCTTAATTACTCTTCTATGTTGTTTTGTGGGGACACTCAACTAAATTCTTAACTAATACAACTCCAAGTATTTTACTGTTGCTGGCTACTCTTAACCAAAAACTCAGTTGTACTGCAATATCATCTGCAGCTGAATGCTGCACCTGCACAGCTTGGAAGGCCTGTGCGCATAGGCCAGCCTGAACAGGATCCAGCACCAGGGCCTCTGTGCTCATTGGCAGCAAGTAGAAGTGCTGGCAAGACTAACAACAAGAGCATGAGGTGTACCTTATGGGAATGCTGGGGTGTTTGGAAAGTCTTTTGTCTTTATCCTACAAGTGTGAAGTGAGTGCAAGAGTAAATGGATACTTAACCAGTGTGACAGGCAGGTAGCTTCCATTTCATCATAGCTGAATGGATGCAGGAATGAAATTAAAGCAGTGTCAGACTGGGCAAGTACTTGCTTGACTTAGCTAAATCATAGCAATTAGCAAGAATGATTGCAAATGTGTCACGGGATTGGTAAGCTCTTCTGCTTTTACTGAAGACACTTAGGTAAAATTTGTTCCAGTTGTTTGTGGCAAAATCCTCAATATGTAAGCAAGCCTTAAACTAAACTCCTATATATACTGGTGGTGGCTGGAAGTACTGAGACTTGGAACACAGAAGTAACTTGCAGCTGGTCCCTTACACAACCAGAAACAGGTAGTGTGGCAGCACAACTGCAAGTGCAGCGTGTGTGTCGTCAGAGTTTGAATGTATTGCTGTGTTCGAGCAGAAGGCAGCATCTAATGCTCAAAGGTGGATGCTTGAAGAGGATCACTCACTAGAGGTCTGCTGTGCTGTTAGGTTAATAGAAATCCTTAGTTGCCCTTTATAAAAGATGTGGTTGGCCTAAGAGTTACAGACTTGAGATCAAAATGTCTGTTTGTGCCCACAGTGCTTCGGGGTCGTGTTCAATGTCCAGCATACACCTCCAGCTTGTGTTGAAGATGTGCAGGATTGAGAACTAAAGGGGTTTGGTGTATTTACTTTTTCCTGAAGTCAGATTTCACTGATCTATTATAAACAGTATATTTGATTTAATGCTTTTCAAACTTTCCATAGCAAGGGTCCAGCATTTGTCCTCCAGGCATTGGGTACACAGAGTAGGGTTTGTGAGGGGGAATTTGCAGATGTAGTTCAACACTGACAGGTGAACCAGCATTATACAAGACATTCAATAATAAAACCACATGGAAACAGCTGTTCCATAAGGCCCAATCTTCTGGAATTGTAGAGCTATGGAGGAACTAGTTTTCCTTTGTTTGCAATTCCTCACAGGTAGCAGTTCTTGACCTTCCTGTATACTACTATTAATATACAAAAGTTTGGGTTGTAGACGTCAGATGAAGTAGTAGTGACTTCTTCCATTTCTAAAAAAAGCCCAGATTCAATGATGTATTAAAAGGCTGTGTATACTAGACAAAAGTATGTTGTTACTAGGGGCTTAAAGCACAACTTTGTTTTTCTTTAGAGAAAGAAAGAGAAGATCAAGAAAAGCAGCAGCAAGAAGAGCCAGAGAAAGCTGTTGAACGCCCTCCTGTGAAGGAAGCAGACAAAACCAGCCGCGCAGGCCGACGTCCGAGTCAAAGTGCCTTGTCTAGTCGGAATGATCGAAGGTCGGCCAAAAGTCCTCAAAAGACAGATGCACCAAAGGAGAATAAACACCCATTTGCTCTGTATGGGTGGGGGGAAAGACAGACAGATACTGGAAGCCAGAAAACTCACAATGTCTGTGCTTCTGCTTCAGCAAATGAAGTAAGTAAAAGCTTTTGTTTCGTTAAAGGGCAGCGGCTACTTAATGCTGGGTAAGACCTATGTCTAATATTGAGGTAAAGCTCTTCAGGAATGCCTTTACTTGAGCGTGTGGAGGTTCTAGCAATACCACAAAATAATTCTAGAAATAAACCTGAAGAGGCTTGACGTGCCCAAATCACATGGCTCTTAACTGTTAATTGGTTTTGAAACTTCCCATGTTTGATTAATACTTGCGAGTTCTGATTAAAACTTGGCTATCTTGTTTCTGGCTGTTACAGTGCTACCAGCAAAACTGGCTGTTGTAAATGTATTTCTGCATTCTGAACTTCATGAAAACAAGAGAAAAGCAGCAGGCAGTTAGCACCAGGCATTCCACAGCAGGCAGGTATATGAACACTGGGGTAGTTCTTGTGCTGTGAAAGAGTGACTTTTGGTGGGGCACTTCCTAGTGCTAGGAGCCTCACAGATGTTTATGCTTTCGAAGGCTTCTAACAGTTCTTATGCTACAATCAGTTACAGAAATGCTAAAATCAGGTCCTGACTTTGGAGTGAATGGGCAAGACATTTCTGAAACACATCCAATTATGTAGTGCTCTGTCACTAAGGATGTTTCTTTGTGGGAACTGACTGCTTACTGCCTGTCTAGGTCACTTTTCTTGAATATTTGAAAAGTGTTGCTTTCCCCTAATGGAGATGGGAGGCAGTTTTAAATCTGGAGATAGAAGCAAGCAAACATAGCGGTCTCTTCAGATTAAATTTGGGCAAGCTATGGTAATTTATAAATATAAAAATGTATGTAGGTGTGCCTGCAGCATGTTGTCAAAATTAAGTTTTTCAGTCTCTGGTAAGGAGTCTCTAGAGATCGGTCTTACTCATATGGCTTAGATTTTAGGGGATGCTTGGGCATCTTGAGCGATGTTTAAGAATTTTTAAATGGTAGAAATAAGAGAAATGAGGTCTGAGTAAGATTAAGAAATGTTCAAGATTTTTGGAATCATTTAATAGTGAAGTGGCAAAGATAATGCAGAGTAGAATTTGAGTCTTTTTTTTTTGGTAAAAGAATAAATAAATCTGTGCTTCTGTTAGTGGTACAAATTACAAAAGAAAATATAACCTTGCTAGCACATGCTGTTTCTTCAGGACGGGAACTGGGACAAATTGGGACAAATACAAAGTGAGCCTCAGCTTTGCTGGTAGGGTTTTTAGACTGTTTTCCTGCTGTAATACTGACTCTGGTCTTTTAGATTCACGAATCTGCTCTACGAGCAAAGAACAGGAGACAAGTGGAGAAAAGGAAGCTTTCTCAGAGGCGCGTACGATCAGCAGAAGCAGAGAAAGCTTGGCGAATAAAGCCCTCCCCACCAGATAATCCTTGGATGACAGAGTACATGAGATGTTACTCGGCGAGAGCTCGGTGAATTTGGATTCCCTTAGGCATCTTCAGGAGAAGTTATGCATATCAGGACACTGGTGCAAGGAACCAAACTACTTATGCAAGGTTTTTATAGGGAGTTTCCATCTGTTAAAATATTTGTTACAATATTTTTATCTAGGCTACCTACCTCACAGTAGGGTGTATCGTTGGAGCCATAACATTTGAAGAGGCTTTTAGATATAGCTACCCAAACTTTTAAACTATTCCCCTTTTGGGAACTTTTCTAATACTTCCTTTGATTTGTTTTGGGGGTGGGAGAGGGGAACCTTAGCATACAGGCAGCCAAAGCAAACACTGTTTTGATCCTTGGTTACGAATAATCTGTCCCTTATTTTAAAAGTCAAAGTCACAGGGAGGTGGTGTTGGGGAAAGACTTTAAAGGTGTGATGGAGGTGCCTTTGCATTTGTAGTTGTACATGATTAAATAATTCTACTAAAGTATAAAGACAGGCAACGGGAAAGCCAGTGGGTCTGGTGAACAGCACTAATAAATTAGACAGGCAAACACCAAGTATCGTCTGTATGTAGAAACTTTCAGAAAACCTTGTCTGATTAGTTAATCTGATGGTGATAACTTATATTGCTGTTTCTAAGGTCATTAGAATAAACCACCAATTTTCAGGGCGAGAAACAGATACAGGATTGTTTTGCTGTTGCTATACCTGTTGTACCAAATAACTGATGTAGACAATCATTACCTGATAGCTGCTGCTCAATGAGCAGTTTTGTTCTACCAGTATCAAGTTGTACCATTGCATTCAGCTTGTGGTCACGCTCCCTCTATGCTTAATCATGTAAATGTGTTTATTGAAGGAGAGGGCTGGCTCCTGTCTAGTGAAATCTATTTTTAACACTTAAGAATATCTATGATGCTCAGTGGACGTCAGAGTGCAATATGCATTCCATTTGGTGGTATTGTACAAGCATTCTGTTAGAGGTTTTAAACTTGAAAATCATGTTGATAGAACTTGTAGATGAAGTCCTGAGAAGCTTTCTGCCTCTCAAAATTGGTGCAGAGCTCTCACTATAGGGGAGTGAGAGCTAGGGGAAGGAGAGGTGTAACCTTTAGTAAACAAGAACATATAAAGAACTTTGAACGCTTTTGCTTTATAGGTCCTACTTCTACATAGTAAGACAGTAATTGTCTGAGATCCTCAGTGGTGTGGTTTTGGTTTGGTTTTGTTTTTTTCCCCCTTGAGCTGCGGTAAATTTTTCAGTTTAAGCTTTAGGCAGATTATTGCTCTAGTTGTGAGCTTCAAAGTTTATTGTTCAGATGTGTTGTGTGTTAAGTTACACATATTGGTTATCTCCGTTTAATTGTTTTGAAGCTTGTGTTTTACAGATGGCACCTTTTCACAGGAAGCACACTTGCACTTCTGCAGCAGAAACCTGCACTAGTCTTAGCTTCATTCCACTATCTCAGTGAGTAAGCAGGACTCTAGAATTAGTACTGCAACACAGTTACATGCTTAGTGGAAAGTCTGTAATCATGCAAAGGGATTCTCCAGCGCTGCTGCCTCCTAGTGTTAAGTACATCAGTAAATCAGTTTCATTACTCTCAATTTTAATCTTATTATGGTGTCTTGGAATCCATGAAATGATAATCTGATTTTTACCTCCCTCTTCAGTATGAAGATCTAAAAAATAGATAACTCTTGTCCAAGCTACCTACTAGAGATCTTACAGCTTCGAAGTCTAGGAATGCAAAGTATGATCAAGTATGTTTTATGCATAGCAAAATTACTGCATTTGAACTTTGAAGTAAAACACAGGGTAGAACTTACTAAAGCTTTATAACAGTGCCCAAAACTGAGGCAAACTATTCCAGAGGATGCCTTTATTCCATGAGATTCTTTTAATTTCCTTCTATGCTGTGTGTTCCTCTTTAAATAGCTGTTGTAAATATGCTTAAGTAGTTTCTCATGCTGTTTCAATTCAGAAACCCACCCTAGCTTTGGGCAAGAGTATCAAAGCACTAACTCAGTAGTGTTTAACAGCCTTATTCAATAAAAACTCTGCCTGTCCCTGTTGCCCACAGGCTTCGTAGACTTTATATAACCACAGCAGATGGACTGTACCCTCAGTGCATTTTGTCACACTGAAGTTTCCTTGGTTGTGTAGGGCAGGACTCCTTTTGCCATGCTTTCAAAGACAGCTTTTACAGTTCCCTCTCTCCACTGAGAGTGGAGGAGCCACGATGACTATGCGCCTGCCTTAAGTAATGGATCTCCCATTAAATGCTGGTCTTTCCAATAATTATAGAAGGTTTAAATGTCTTCTGCCTTGGATAGTGGGTACCACTTAAAATCCAGACAGGCCTGTTCAGGTATTCTACAGAGCATGAGAATCTTCAACAGCATCAAAGTTGCGGTGTACTGAGGAAATGATCTAGTTCTTATCATTCTCTAGTCAAGAGCTGTTCCCCACCAAAACAATTTGCTAGAAGACAGTAGTGACACTAGTCAGACCATGTGAGTCACCGTCACACTTTTTCAAATGATCTGTAGCTAAAAATAATCCTGGGTGCTATGTTAGTACTATCTTGGTTCAAGTAAAATAATGCCTGAAGTGAGGGGTAAATTATTCTGCAAATCAGAATCTGCCTTCCTGCATTGGGCATTATTTGACTAAAAACTGGCTAGTAGGTTGGCTTAGACTCTGTGAAATAATGTAATTCTGATCACTGCAAGTTGTATATGCAAAATATTTGGCATGTGCCAGGCTGGAGTCTGTAAATCTGTTATTTTTAGTGTTTGGTGTTAACAAATGGAAAGCCAATTGACTTGGAAAGCAGGACTTTCTCAGTGTAAGAAGTTTTACCATATTCTATAGACCTGCACAGGAGGTGGCTGTTTTACATCAAATTGGACTCACTAAAATGGAAAACCTCTAGTGAATGTCACCCTAACAATTAAGAAAGTTCTGAACTTTGTGTTGCATGGATTCTTGAATTCAGCCAAGTGATGAACACTTCTCACTCCTGTTTTAGAAGTAAAACTTTGTAAGAGCACAGTAAATACTCAGTTGTCCAAAGTCTTCATTAAAATAACTGTTTATTCCTTTTTGTTTCTGAAAGTACTTAGCTAAGTGAAACAAGACTCTTACAATGTGTAATGCTGCAATTTATAGTGTTGTGAAGACTAGTGTTTACAATGTAAATGTTACAATGAAAACTGCAGAGGAATGTCCCTGTACAATACAGTAGCATGTCTGTTCAGTCACTGCTGTCACATCTCCGCAACTATGAATTACAGACTTTTTTCCACTGGAAGCTGAGATAGTCAAGGTGATAGCTAAATTTAGAGCCCAACTTAAACTGAGGCATAGACCTGAATTTTGGTAAGAATTTTATCCAGGAAGCAAATACACATTTAGATCAAGTTTGTAACATGTCAGGAAGTGTATCTTTTTTTATGGTATAATGCAGTGCCACTGAACTACAAAGGCCTCTGACTTTTTTTTTTACTGTAATAGGGACCAAAAGCTAGCAATCTGAGGGCCTTATGTGTGGTAACCTGGATGTTCCAGTTATTTTCCAGCTCAGCAGCAAAGCCATATATGGAGCCTGACTCAAAACCTTGACAGCAGCCCCTAAAAAAATTAGGGGTACAAGTGAATGGGAAGCTGCCTCAGCTATTGTTAGCACTGAATTCACTTTAAAAACAATAGGGAAATACCATCTAAGCTTGAAGCAATATGTGTTTTTTAAAGTTTGTAAACAGTATTTGTTTTTAATGCTTCTGTATTGTCTATATTTAATAGTGTAGTGTCAACTTGTATATGTGAATAAAATGAGTGACACAAAGTGCCTTGACTGCTTGTACTGTGTTTTTTGGGGTCTCAAGTATCCTGCAGAGGAAAACCTTAATCTCTGCATGCAAAATGTGGGTTCTGCTTGTCTCGTATATTTTTCTCCTGGAAAGTGATAGGCCCCTGTAATGACTGTTGGGTGAAGGGTTAAATTACAGTTACAAGTCCAGCTGAAAGCTGAGCTCATCTCCTATGTTCTCCCTTTAACTCTCCCACAGATTCTTAACACCCTTTCCTGATCTGTCTGGATTTTTCTACTGCTAATGAGGGGGAAAAATATACCTAAAATATAACAGCTCTCTGAAGTGCTATACAGTCTGCAGCCATGGGGAATCTTAATGTAGAACTTCAAAAAAAGCTTCAAAAAAAGCTCTAAGTTAAAGTTCTAACATGGGGGAAAAGGAAGCTGAATTGTTAAGAATTAGTATAACCTTGCAAATAGGAAAAGTCAAGCTATTAAAGAATGGCTACAGTGAAGTTCTACAGTAAATGAAAGAGCCCTGGTGTTTTTACTCTCTGGAATTACGATGTATTTCTTGATTTTTACAGTGTTAACTTTCAGCACATAGAATATAATGCCAATGAGTGAGTTGCACAGAGTAATCAGGGGAGTTGGTTTATAGCGTTCAATTTTTAAAGACTTCCAGGAGCTGTGCTTTGAGACATAAGCTACCTTGTTGAATACAAAGAGTGGATGAGATGAATCAGCTGTGTCTTCAATCTGAGTTGCCTTGTAGCCTGGAGAAACATTTTTCGCCTTGGTTTTTTTTAAGTTAAAATTTTAACTTAAGCCACCTTCTCCAAGAGACCTAGACCCACCCATCTCCTCCCTAGTTATCAGTGCAGAAAGATACAATGAAGCTAAGTGTACCTTTGTAGCTGCAGGTAGATGCAGAAGGGCAATGATGTCTTGCTCCTCTCTAACAGGGTAGCAGCAGTGTTGCAGCCCTTCCATGCCATGGGCAAAGCTGCCACCACAGTGTGCAAGTAAGGGCCCTGCTATGGGTTACATACATTGAAGCACTCCAGCTCCTTCATCTGCTGCTGCTTTCCCAGCCATATAGTGAATTTAGCAGAAGTGTTTTGGTTGGTTTTTTTCCCCAAGACCATCTAAGGGTTGTCATGTTATGGACTTCACTTAGCAGGTAAAACTTGTACAAGTAAAAAAAATGTGCTGGAAGACACCTAGAAAACCAAGAAAGATTCTTTATTTGGTGCTAGATACAAGCATTAAATGAAATAGTGTAGACTCATTGAAAGGCAAGACATAAGCTATAAAACATTTAACTCTTTTAAAGGTCTCAACAGCTAAAGCTCCACATCCAATAAATCCTAGGATATAGGTACTCAGTATTTAATGTAAAACTCCAAGCCATCTTGCTTTGGTAAAGGAAGAATTTTACACTAAAAACATACATAAATTAACCTATTTATCACTTACTGTTTAGGTGAGCTAGGTTTTGGTTGTTGTGTGAACTATAATGCAAAAGCTTAAAATCTACTTCAAGGCTGTTGTTGGCACAATGTTTATTTTTAGAAATAAAAAACCCTCAGAGGAGAAAGAGTAAACAATATAGCTTGTACTGGTGAGAGCCATTGCTTCCAACAGTATCTCCTTCAGGACTTGCCATTTTTAGAAAGTTTTTTTAAAATGTCAGTGAGATATGCAGCATAAAAGGTTGTGATACTAGAAAACATGCACATTAACCTGGTTAATGTGTGTACAGTAAGAGTATACAATAAAAAAATATGGTAAAAACATGTCAAAACTTACTATAATGACACTATTCTTTCCTTCCAGGTAGGAAGGGGACAGCTTAAGACAGCTGGTTACAGAAAGAACTGTGCCTTACTGCTTCTTAACCACAGACACCTGACCAAAGTGATCATAAAAACCAAGTATATAAAAGAGGCCAGTCTTGGATGTAAAGGGAAAAAGGACAGGAAGAAGTACAAAAAAATCCCTGCCAAACCCCTGAAGTTTCTATTTAAAAGCAACAGAATTAAGTAACAGTCCCCTGCTCCTTTCAACTACTACTGTAATAAATGGAAAGAAGTTTTGATCAACAGCAACCACCCTTTCAACTACTGCCACAGTGCTAGGAGAGAAGCCTTCAGCATTACTTGTGCTATGTCTCAGCTGATAAGCAAGTGCTCAGCTTTCACTGAGAAACCTGAGCATGGGTACAAGCCTCCCCATATGTAATTTTTTCCTAGCATTCCAGAACTGGTTTGGGGTTTTATAACACCCTCCCCCAACTCTGGCAGAAACACAGCATCTCCCTGCTAATCTGCCATTTGGACTGGTGGAGGTGACAACTATTTCAGAAGACTTGCTTTTGGTAATTGCTTCCAGTTCAGAGCACTGGAAGCCAAAGTGGTGAGGATTAAGAGTGGTAAGTTTCTTTGGAGTCCTTTGTTCTTATAAATGCACAGTTAAGCTGCTTCAAAAATACTTTACACTCTCACCAGGAAGGGAATACTCCTTGGGAATAATTGTTATCAGTTACGTAGCAAATCCAACCCTAAATATAACATGTTATTTCTCTCTTCTAGGTACCTTAAGTCATTGGACTCATCAGTCTTTTTACACCTAAATCTAGGCTTTTCAAGTACAAAGCAAACTGAATTCCTTTTAATTCAAAGATGACCTAAAATGTGTAGTTTTCAAATAAGCATCCATTTGAACCAAAAATGCCAGGACAAAGGGAGTAGTTTCAAACATGACTCTAATTCCGTGAAAGACAGCATAACTCTGTGTAGCATTCTTTGTTCTTGTGCTTTAACTGCCCTCTAAATTACATCATCAGTTCAGTTTTCTGGTTTAGTTCCTAAACATGCATTTGACAAGCAATCCTTAAATAGAAAAAATTCATAGACAGAAAATAATAAAGCATGTTTGTAATTTCAATATTGGGTTCTGGTCAAGTTAACACAAAACGATTAACTTGCACTTCCAGACATGCCATGTCAGATTATACAAGTGACTGAGTAAAAATGTCACTAGTGATTTCCACCAGTGCAAGTGAGATTGTCCCACTGAATTGGCTGAATTGAGCTACCTCCAGAAACACTAGCTTAGTTCTGCAGCTCCTTACCTGGCAAAACAAAAGCCACAGCTCTCTTACCTCATCAGTTGTCATGGCACTGTGAAAAAGATAAGCAATACTTGTGGTTCAGTCCTCCCTCTTGGAGCCTCTGCCAGTCTCTTCTGTTTCCAGCTGAGGAATGAGGACAGGATTCCTAATCTCTTGCCCTATGCTTCTTTCCCACAATAAAAAGAGGGCAGGAAAGAAAGTCTGAATTCCATGTTTTAACACAGGGGAAAAAAAAATTCAGTACCCAAGCTGAAATTACCCTTGATGAGCTTCACAGGAAGAAAGAACTACATAAGTAGTACACTTGGATTTTTCCTTCCATCACACGAGTCCCCTGGGGGCAATGTGGACAGCATTGCATACAGTGCACTTACATGAAGTTCAAAGGTAGAGCTCCAGCAAGACATACTAAGTTCCTAATCTTAAAGTCCAATTTTATACTTCAAGTTCTTAATTGTACTTCATGAATGTTTAAGAAAAAAAAATAAAATTGTATTTTCAATTTTATGCATTCAGGATACTTTACAGCCACCCATTTGGGTTCAGTTTGTACCTCATCAAGGATGCTTCAACAGAGTTTGTATTTCCACAGCTGATTGCTCTGTGCTAAGAAGTTAGGAGAACTCCTACTGTGGTAATTCTCCCTAAGCCCACGCCCCTGCCCTAGAATTGCAACACAGAAGATGCACAGTTCTGTTCACATATACATTCCACCTTCATGATGCCAGTGCTACACAAAACATCAGGACCAAGAAAAAAAAAATCCAAGTCAGTCAACAGCCATTTGAGAGACTTGAAAGTATTTTTTCCAAACTTTTGAAGTTATTTAAGAATTGTGATAAAATACAATATGTGAATGTTGACAAAAATTACTTTTCCAACTTGACATATTAGTATATGTAAGGATGGCTTCTAACCGTATGTTGAGAATCAGTTATGTCAACAGCTTGTTAGAATGTGGCAAACTAAGTAGGAAAAATAAAACAACCACCCCTCACTGACAATGCCAGTGGTTTTATAATTCAGGTCATAAATAGAAACTATTGTGCAACAAACAAAAACGACAAAGCCTACCTCAGTTAAATTTGTTTATATGATAAAAAAATAAAATATTAAACTGCTTGTAGTGCAACATTCTATCAGCATACATAAGTATACCATGCTTTGCAATTTACCGTTACGTTATTTACAGTATATAGCAATGCTTTAAACTAGAGGTGAAAGGACAAAAATAGGTAATGGAAAATGTTTACATACATATCAAACTTAATATTGTCCACCACATTGTCAAGTTCACTCTGCAGACTTTTGTGTCACGTGAACATTCCTGCCCCACACCACACCTTTTTGTCAGCAGTGGTCTCTGTTCATAGATAGTGAAAAGATGCTTCTAAGAACTGCATAGCCTTCAAGATTTACTGTTTCTTCAAACATCATTGGCAAGGACAGCTGTAAAATACCAAAGAACTCCGTCAATTATTTTCATCTGATCAATTTGAAAACTCAACTGAAATAAGATCAATAAATATTCACTCCTGTAGAGCCCTACCAAAGCTGAACTAAATTAATGCCCTTTTTCAGCAGTCTCTTAGTTAAGGATGATATTTTATAGGGGGGGAAATAAGGGAGGAAAGCAGTCCAAGGACTCCTAGCCATTATTTAAAATTCTGAGCTTTAATTGGGAGCTAAGCTCCCAAAATACAGAACAAAATGAGAAGGCAGAATTTATGCTGCCTTATTTAACATTCTGTAAAGTTTCTGCTGGTGTGCACTGCTCAGGCTGATAAAAAAGAAAATTAATACAGTGGAAATGATGCAATAGCTATGCCTGCAGTACTTGTTTGATATTGCCGTCTTCATATCAGAGAAAGAAAAATTAATTGTACCTGAATAATTAACTACACAGGGAGAAAGGACTGTCCTAAGAGCCACTTACACACTGCAAGGAGTTAAGTAATCTCCATTAATATTGAGAGGTGTCTGAAGGACAACTGTTAGTCTTATGACTAACCACCAACCTGTTCTTAGTAGTATGTTATGTCACTTTTGTGTCTCTTACCCTACCACTGGTAAATGGAACAGTCTGTTCTTTTCTCTGAAGAATGCCTTTGCAAGACATTTAGAAGACTATACACCTATTCCATAGGCTGCAACAGCCCTGGAAGAGCTACTTTAGATGACAACACTGCTTCAGCAACAAATACTATTCTCTTGTTTACATTTCTGCTCAGAGCCAACAGCAATTAGAACAACTTCAGGCTCCTTTTAGGTACTAAAAAATAATTTTAAAAAGTCAGTGAAAGTTTGAAATCCAGTATTATCTTTAATTTTCAAGTCTTGGTCTTTAAACTTCATATTTCCAGAAAAGACTACATAATAACTTTGGACAAGATAATTAAAGGACTGGAACATTCTCTTACAAGGAAAGGCTGAGACCTGGGGCTGTTTAGCCTGGAGAAGAGAAGACTGAGAGGGGATCTTATTCATGTTTACAAATATCTGAAGGGTGGGTGTCAAGTAGAAGGGGCCAGTCTCTTTTCAGTGGTGCCCCATGATAGGGCGAGGGGTAATGGAAGCAAAATGAAACACAGGAAGTTCTACCTCAACATGAGGAAAAACTTCTTTACTGTGAGAGTGGCAGAGCACTGGACCAGGCTTCCCAGAGAGGCTGTGGAGTCTCCTTCTCTAGAGACTTTCCAGACCTGCCTGGGTCTGTTCCTGTGTGGCCTGCCCTGGGTGATCCTGCACTGGCAGGGGGTTGGAGTCGATCTGCAGAGGTCCCTTCCAACCCCTACCATATGATGCTATGAAGATTCAGCACCATACACTTCATGAATTCTCATTTCTAGTAATATTGGTCCATGATATGACAGCAATGATTCACTTTCTCTACATTGCATTAGGTGACTAGTAGGGCTATAATGCATTTCAGGAATGCAGAATTTTAAAATGTTTTCCACAGCATTACTCAGAGTAAGCTAAGATCTAGAAATACTTCAGTAAGAGCACAAGTCTTGCTTTAATGCGAAGATGGCAGAAGAAATATCAAAGTATAAAAAAAAAAATTAATCCATTCTACTGTGCATTATTTCACTAGATTTTATGTTACTTTACAAAAAAGCCAACCACTCGATACAGGACATTTATGAAATATGGAAATTTACCCAACACTCAAATATTTTTGTAACCTTACCTGCTGTATCTAAAGTAAGTACTTGAGATTTTGTGTTTTATTTCTTTAACACCCACATTCTTGAGCACTTTGTGCTTGTGCTCTACGAGGTGATCTCAGCTGTCTCAAGGCAGCGTCTCCATACTGAATACCTGAGCCCATTCTTTCGGGATCCAATTCTCCTGATGAGAAACAAAATGGCCACAAGAAAATGGATCACGTGCAAATATTACATTCCAAATTAACTGACAACATTAGATAAAAAAATACATAATGATATTCTGCTCTAGCAATGGAGAGACCTGTGCAACTCTGGTTACTTCTAGGCAATTCTAAACCTCTATCATTTTGTCCTGCAATTTCAATCGTGTGCCTTAATCATAATGACAAAGCAGTTTTTCTCCAAGTTAGGCTGCAAGAAGAATTGTATTTTCACCAACTACTTCTAACAAAGGAAATGACCAAAATGTGTTATGTTAAAATCTGCCTGCTTTCAGAGGCTAATATGCAAAGAAAGTAGTACTGTAGATACCAAGCCAAACAAAAATGGATCGATCTGACATTAGAATTCCATAAAGCACTGTCCCTAGAGGAAATGATCTCAACCTTGCCTACTTCTGGTATCCATTTCTGCCTTCTCCATTATCCTGTGTCTTCAGAGATGTTCTTATGGACGTATGGTGTACTGGCCAAGGTTAGAAACATTTAGTCTAAAAAAAAAAACAAACACCAAACCAAACCCCAAACCAAAGAATCCCTCTGAATAATTCATATCACTTCTTCTGGTTCATTGCACACTTGTGAGCCATTTGTAAGTCAGCAGATGACACCACATCGAGGGGACCAGTTGATAGCTTGAGGGTAGGGCTGCCATTCACAAAAGACCTTGGCCAAGCTAGAGGAACAAGCCAGCAGCAACCTCATGAAATTCAGCAACTACACATGCAGAGCTCTGCACCTGTGATGGAACAAGCCCAGAGCTGAGGACTGACTGGGTAGATGGCATCAGTTGTTGCATTGGGACACACTGCCCAGAGGGGCTGGGGAATCTCCGTTCCTGGAGCATCTCAAAATGTGCCTTGACAAGCCCTGGGTAACTCGCTCTTACTTTGAACCTGAACAAACAGAAGGCTGGACTAGAGACCTCCAAAAGTTCTTTCCAGTCTCAGTTTTTCCATGATTCAATGCATGTGTGCCGGCAAAAAGAAAACAGGTGCAGCTCACAGAAAACAGGACTTCTGTTGTGATAATGCCTTTTTAAATCAGTCATTTAACTGGTACCATGTAACCAGTATATCATGAGAAACTTAGTTATACTTTGCTTTTGGTATGTATTTTTTTTATTTGTTTAAAATCAAACCCACTCTTTGGCATTGACTTGATGCAGTAATCAGGAAATTCCTATGAAAATACCATATTCATTTCATCTAAAACTTTGCATTTGGCATTCATAATTTTTAATTAGAGTCTGAGAGAGACTTTTCAATATGGCCAATACTTAAAACTTTGAAAAGGTATCAAACAGCTAGAAGACTTTATTGCAGCCTTTCACTACTTAAAGGGGGCCCATAAGAAAGATGAGGACAGACTTTTTAGCAGGGCCTTTTGATAGGACAAGGTATAATGTTTTTAAACTAAAGGAGGGTAGATCTGGACTAGATATAAGGATGACTTTTTTACAGTGAGGGTGGTGAAGCACTGGAACAGATTGCCCAGAGAGGTGCCAGATGCCCTGTCCCTGGAAACACTCAAGGTCAGATTGGATGGGGCAATCTGAACAACCTGCTCGAGTTGAAGCTGTCTGTGCCCACTGCAGAGAGGCTGGAATAAATGACCTTTAAAGGTCTCTTCCAACTCAAACCATTCTACGATTCTGTAAGATACAGAAACTGGAATGCAAATTAGATGTAATGTCATCTAATGCTTACAAGCCTGTCTCCAGTAGAAACCTTCCCACTTGCACTGAGAAATTTCTGGTATATTTCTAGATATGCAAAAATAAAAATGGTTTCCACTGAGAGGCAAGAAGGTCACTTCAGAGAAACAGAGTTGCTAGGAAACATCCATGAAATTTTCAGTATTACTGTTCCAATTCTCTTGTCTGTATCCTGATACATAAGAGAAGCAAAATTAAGAGTTATGTCTTCCCTGATACTAAGTTTTTATTCCGCATTGCTAAAACTGTCTAATGTCAGGCTTGATGTTTGTAGAGACAGAGCAACCCACAGAATGCACAGCCTACTCTCAGAGCTGACTGTCAAAGTAAACACAATGTAAAAACATCCATAATTCACACCACCACCCCTTTTAGATATACAGATCTGACTTTGACATCAAAACATATGGGAAGCAGCTGTAAACCAAATAGGTTACTTTACCACAATGAAATTCTGATTCTTTGGGTTAATTCTATCAGAGAATTTTGAATGATGATCTTTCCATATGTACTTAACGTTTTCAGGAAACAGACAAACAAACATAAATCTCAATTTACCTGATTCAATTTTATTGAGTATTTTTCTTGCACACTGTACAAAGGCCTCTTCAACATTTTCCCCTGTTAGTGCACTTGTTTCCAAGAACATCAGCTCTGCATTTGACACCAGAAAAACAATCTCAAAACAAGTCTGGAGTATCTGATATAGTAATTCAAAGCAGGAAAGCTAGGAACAATCAAAACTTTCTTAAGGAGAGCTACTGTGAAATAGTACGGTCTGGAAAAAATAGATAATTTTTTAAGGGAAAAAAAATTTAAAAACCTTCCTCTGAAATTCATACATTAACCCAAGAAAGTCAAAAACCAAAGATGATAACCTGGGCTGTGCAGGCAAAATAGTGCATGAAACTGAGGAACTTCATATAGTCTTCCATTAATAGAAAGTTACATGCGAAAGGACAGCCAGTAGCCACACTTGGTAGAAAAGACTATTTATAAAGATTTATAAAAGCAAACCTAGATTTTACTGATGGCAGAACTGTAGCACCACTGGCTAGACTGAGACTGGCTTTGGCTGCCATAGAAATGTGTCCTCAGACTGGAAATTCTAAATACTACAGACCAGGTAACAGTCCTCTGGATCCATGCCAAGTACTGAACTCAAGTTTTGAGCAAACCACATTCCTTCCAACTGCAGCACACTCCAGGGGACTTTGTCTATAATCTATAGAATCTATAAGATGCTGAAAACCAAGTACTCTTCATCTTCTCCTCATCCCTTTGAGGGCAAGGCAGTACCTGACATTGCATTACATTCCCTTGGGAATATATCTCCACTTAGAAGATATTCTGTAAGTAGCACCTGCAATTGGAAGAATCACTGGTAATGAGACTGAAATAGTACCTGTAGTTTTCACTGCAGGCATTATCCTTTCTCTATGCCTCACATACTGATAGAGCTCTATATTCTGTAGATATTTGACAAGGTACAGTGGGCAAAGTCCTCCCTAACTGCACAAAAATTAAATTATTTTAATTATTAAGCAACTCTGAATGCTACATGAAGATTTATTTTTTTTACTTACCATTTTCTTGTGCAAACCGGGACGCTTCTAAAAAGGTAACTTCACGATCTGCATCAAGATCCTTTTTGTTTCCACACAGTATTATCACAATATTTTGACTTGCTAACATTCTTGCATCTGTCAACCAATTAGTAAGCGCATTGTAGGTTTCCCGGCTACGTAGGAAGAGACATCCTTTATCAGAACACACTCATATCTCATGAACAGATCACTGAACTAAAACTCAGAAGGCAAATCTATCTGTATTTGTGGCAAACAAATTGCTGCTAGTCGGGCAAGTCACCTACGTATCTCGATATGCCAGCTATGAATTAGGAAGAGTATCGAGTTCCTTCATAAAACTATTTCAAAGCTTCCAAGTTTTTAAAAAGCAAAAGTAAATCGATCGTGACATATAAATACACATAACTTTAAAATACCCTGTTAGTGTGAAAAGATAACATTTTAAGCACTCATCTAGTTTCAGCCTTTTGTGCGTGCAATTTTGGGGTAAAAGACTGACTTCCTGTTAACAGGGAATTCAACTGATACTTAGGTTTCAGGTGGGATTGTAGGACACTTGTGTAGAATTGCACGCCCCAACTTTCACACTTGTGCCCAGAGCAGTATCACAGGCAGGTACCCTGCACACACCGTTAGTCATTGTAACAGTGGTCAGAGATAAAGCCTTCAAGCAGTAAGATGGAGAGATGAGTCCAACTGACCTTAAGCACAAAAGAGATCTCAAAGACTGCTCACAGGAGAACAATCCACTCACAGGACAAAAAGCAACAGATCTAGTGAGATATCATTAACAAACACAAAATTTATCCGACAAGTATCCATCAGTGGCGGCCAGGAAAAAATGTGGAAATGTGTAATGGTAAGGTGTTCTATTGGCTGCCTGTAATATTAAAACCCTAAAAGATTCAGAGATTATCAGAATTTGGGGCTATAGGTAAGGAAAGTGTAGGTAGAGCTAGCTTATCCAGGGGATGACCTGTTACACTAACATACTAACAAGCAGTTTCCACAAACAGGGGTACACCACCTTGGCTAACAGTGGCTAAAGTCTGCTCTTCGTTTCTGTGGCATGGCTTCCTAAGCCAGTGAGACCAGAACAGCTACTGGTGGGCCAATCCCCATGTGTTTGTCTAACACCTTGAGGCTGTTTACATTTAAGACATTCACAATACCTCATGTATGCGAGCTCCAAAACTTAAATACGCAATAAAATGGAAGTACTTTTTGTACTTATTTTCTTTTCTTCTTGCCCATTCTCTGCTGAAGGATTAGGTACTTGTGGAGAAATCATTATGTGTTAATTGTATCTGGTAGTCTATAAGCAAAAGAGTTGCTAGCTTTCTTACCTGGTTATGTCATAGACAAGCAAAGCACCTGCAGCTCCTCTATAGTAACTCCTTGTTACAGACCTGAAATAGAATTATAGATGTATGTTTCTGCAATATCTTCATTGTTTCAAATCGGGGTTAATATAATGCAATCTCTAGCATGAAAAATAATTCTCATTTGCTTATTGAAAATAAAACGTGCTTTTTAGACAACATTAAGAGCTATGCAGCAGCAGACTATTTACAATTAGACTTTTGATGAAGCACTTTCACTAAATATAGTTGTACAGGGATTCTCAAAGTCCACAGGACCTGAAGCTATGCATATCATTACACTACCCAGCCTGGTACAGAACTGGGAGCTGATGGTGGTATCTGTGGTATGAAAATGGCATAACTAACTTATGTTTGAACGCTCAGCAATGAGGAGAGAATAAGCAAAGTAGCTGTAGTTCAACAATTTAAGACTCCTTAATTTGAAGAGGAGGAGGAGGTAAGGAAAGCACAGCAAAGCATCTTTCAAGAGGCAGAGGAAGAAGAAAAAACACCTGCTAAGTATGCAGAGGTGCAGTCAGCATTAAAAAGAAAAGGATTACATAGATTGTGAAAAGCAATAGAGGGAAAAAAAAAAGACCTGCAAGTCTGTGAACACTTTGAACTTGAAAGAACAGAATTTGCACAAGCTTCTGAAAGAACAGAGATTCCAAGCGCATCAGAATCCCAGGATACCTGGCCAAGGCACTGAAGAGATCTCATTAATGGAGATGACTTAGCACTCCACAGCTTTATCTAGCCACAGACATACTCAAAGAACTTCTCTAATAGAAGATATTTACCTGAATTCCTGCCC
Source organism: Actenoides lindsayi (assembly GCA_025331215.1). Classification (NCBI taxonomy): domain Eukaryota; kingdom Metazoa; phylum Chordata; class Aves; order Coraciiformes; family Alcedinidae; genus Actenoides; species Actenoides lindsayi. The sequence continues at coordinate 24,444 of WTSP01009982.1, forward strand.
ATTAGTCAGACTTCTAATACCATACTCCCCTTTGTTAACCACCGCCCCCCACCGTCCCCGCCCCCCCGAGAAACCTCACACACACGCCGCTCCCCAAAATATACAATACTGATGTCCTCTTCCATGGTGAATATACTCAGGGATACATTAGAGCTTTACTGAGTTTGATCTATGCCTCAGATGTATGACACAGAAAAATACAGCATTAGAAGTCCATTGGTGGACTTCTAAGCTGACAAATACGTTGCTTTTTCTTTAAGAAACTTAAGAGATCTCAGTCTTTCTAGAAGTGTATTGAGCCAAGTGAACTTGACAACTGGTATTTTTCCCCCACTAGTAAAACAATATTATGCTATTTCTCATGCAGATTTTGAACAGCTTACAACTTCCTGGCATTTACTTATTCCAAGGTCTTCTAAACACAGAGTTAATTAAGCACACGCAGATTAATTAAAAAACGGTTCTGTGTTTGCCTGGTGAGCAAACTTTTAGCCATGTATTCTAGTTACATACCCTAACTATCACAAGAAAAAACAAATGAAAGAAAGGGCAGAATCCTCAGATCCTTCAAGGCAGCATTGCTTTACTGAAAGCAGTGGATCTACATTGCTGTTTCCAAGTTGGAAGATTTGGCCTCATTAATAATATGAAAACAGACAAACAATTCCACTGTCCAAGAAAAAACATCTACGCATAAGCAGGGATAAATAATACCCAACACCCACAGCAATAATTTAATAACAAAGACTTCATAAAATGATTGAAAAGGGTACCTGAATCTCTCTTGTCCTGCTGTATCCCAGATCTGCAATTTTACATATTTACCACCAACATTTATGATCTTTGAACCAAATTCCACTCCTATAGTATGATTTGAGTCATCTTTGACTACAAAAAAGAAAAAAAGAAATAAAAAAAAAGAAATAAACCCAGACTTATTTAGAGAGAATAGTTAGTTTTTACATAATCCAATTTAGGCATAATCAAAACTCAGTTTTGAAATTACAAACTACTTTCTAAGCCATCAAATTCAGTACCACTCATAAGTCTATTGCCAACATACAGAAACAAGCATTCATACATTTTTTGAACAGCTTATTCAATGCAAAATTACTAGTAGAGAGGCCTGCCTTCATCTATTCCCTCACAGTTCACATTAATATACAGCAAGATAACTTTTGTACACTTTCTTTTTTTCCAACTATGTTTTCTAATATGTTGATGCAATTTAAAATGAATGGAAAGGCAGAATACAAAAAGACACAGTCCTTCCCATGAATAAGCAAGAGCTACTACTACTTTAAAGCACAAAGTTAAGATACTTGCTCTAGACACACTGTTGATACCACAGATTCTCAGCAATATACAGCTGCCCTTACTAGAAGGAAGGTCACAGTTCAAGTTCAACCACAGAACCATGCCACATTCCTTACTGATTACACTAGTGATTATTATCCTAGAGACATTCCTTAAGAGATACAGTGAATTACCATTCGGTTGGTAACAGTCACCTTAGATTTAAAAAGGTTTCTAAATTTATATTATTTTTGTTTAATCATGATGCTCCATGCACTACCCAACAGGAAGTTTTCTTTTATATCATCTATAAATCTCTAAATAACATTTACAATTGAGTGTCTACCAGTACTTATCACAGAATACAGTCCTTAACAAAGAGCACAGAGTGTCTTATTTATTTAGAAAGAGACTATAGACTTTCTAAATCTACTCAAGCATTTCAAATTTTCTTTCATCTGCTCAGTGTTTTTTCTAGAAGATTCAAGTCTCTACTATATATATAGGGAAGCTTATAGCTGCAAGATATAATTCTCACAAAAAGCAAGCCTGTATTTTCATGAACATCCTGTTATCTTTATTTGAGAGTAGTAGAGAATACTGTGCAATATTAGGCTTTTGGTAAGAGGCAAACTGAGCAAGAAAGATTTACAGCATGGTTCTGAACATAATTCTCAGTCAAAATCCTCACCTATACAAATAAAAGAATTATGGGGACTTCCATGCAAAGAATATATAATCACGTAGGCAGAGCCTTCATCTGTTGTACAAAGCAACGGAAAACTCTTACTATGCTCACATCGTATACTTACATTTCTTTTCAATAAATTGGTGTAGTAAACAGGATTTTCCAGTTCCAGCATTTCCTATGACCAAGAACTTAAACAGGAAATCTGAGGATGGAAAGACACACAAAAAAATTGCTAAATTTTAGTAAGCACTCACAGTTTTGTCACAAGACCAAGTACACAAGCCAGCTATTCTGTAGTAGCTGTTATTACAAAGAGAAGGGAATGGATAAAAATAGATGAAAAAAAAAAAGCAAAATAACAGTAAATTTGAAGAATAAGCCAGTGTATTCAATAGTGATGTTACAAAGTTAGAGCTAAGAGTGCTATTTGTTTATGAAGATACAAAACGATAAGAAAACATGGAAATGGCTGACTTTGAATTCAGTTAAAATAGGCTGAATTACAGGTATAGGGGATGGTTTGTACTGCAGCAACCTGTTTTAAGAGTATGTAAACTATAAATGAAGGCATTTGTACTGACTACATTAAATTATGTCATTTCTTACAATCTATATGCTTTTGTACTTTTACAAATTTTTGTATTTTTTTATTTAATTCACATTAATTTGAACTTCTTTGTATTAACTACTTAACACTCATAACTTGTTTTAATACTTGTAAAATTGGAACTAGTACACTATTTTTCTATAGAATTTACAGGCAAGAAGTAATTCTGATGCCTGCTTTCACATTTCCTCCACATGGTAAATTAAGATACAGGTACTTCTCGCACTTTACCTACTTATGAGCCATTTATATCAGTGTTCATTAGTAATGCATGTATTCAGGATTTGCAGTCCAGTTGTACTGTTTTAACAGTTACATATAATGCTTTAGTACTACCTGCCCCAGATCTGCTTTCAGTTTAGCTAAAGACTGAAGAAAGCTTCCTTGTCTTACCACTCTCAGACGTATACGCTGTTAAACTGCGATTAGAAAGTTACAGCTCCTTCCCCTAGTATATAACCATCAAAGCAACCTTTACAGTTTCTGCAAGATTCACTATTTATTTTTCTACCAGCGAGCAGCTTTTTTTTTTTTTTTCTTTTCCCCTCCTTTTTTTTTTTTTCCAGTCATCTTTACAACTTTATGACACAGTGTCTCTTAAAAACATAGCAGATCTCTGGAAGACATCAGGTAAGCATGCAATGAAAATGATTAAATTTGCAATATCAACAAAAATAAAAACTTAACATTAATTTCAGTAACAGTGTTCAGAGCTGTCAAACAGGTTACAGAGAGATCAGCCCAGGGGATGGCAGAATAAAAAAAATAAAATGAGACTGTGCAAAGCCAGCCTGAGCTCTGATACATTACCCTATCAGAATCTCACTGGAGTCTTTTTGGAGTTTCACAAATTGAATTTAAGTGCACACAAATCTACATGCTCATTTAATTTCACGCAGGAATTGTTATTTGTTATGGTACATCATAAACACTCCCTAGCAATGGTAAAAGCAAGAGGCAAGTTTCACACACGGTAAGAAAATTCTCACTGTTGAAAAGTCAAGAGCAAAACAAAGGGCTATGAGTTCCGGGAATGTCCACCATCCTTTGTCTCCACCCACCTTCCAAATTTTATTCATTATTTAAAATAGAGTTTCACTAAGAATTTTTTCTCCTTTTACATTTGACTTTCTCATGATTTTTCATGTTTCAAATGTTATAACAGGCTTGGTATAGATTCTGTATTCTACCCTTCTCAGAAAGGGATTGCTGTTTCTACCTCACATATATGACCATCTACACGCTCAAGACATTCTGTTCCAAACTCCTCTCATTCTTCACGCCCCCACCCAGCTGCTCATGCTTTCTGGATGAAAAAAATAGTTACAAAAAGGATTTCACTGCAGGTTGTGAAAATTGTGTGTTATCTCCTGTAAAGAAGGGCCCTTTAGGTCATCCCAACTGCAAAACATACTGAAGCTGAGAATGCTTCATTCTACCCTATCTTCACTGTTAGTATGAAATGTAGATATCATAAATAGCCCCAAAGTGTGAGGTTAAGAAAAAAAACTAATACTTGAAAGAAAGCCAACTTTCCCAACCAAATATCACTAGTTAGCTGCCTTGTGTACCTTTTCCTATATTTAAACTACTGTGGGTGTGCGCAATCTCACTGGTTTTACCACTTTCAGAGTTCCTCAAAATGCAAATGTGAGATGTTCTGAGACACAGTTACAATTAAAATAATCTGTTTCTGGTCTCTGCAGCGTTGTGTGGTTTTTGTTTTGGTTTTTTTTTTCCCTTTTGTTGTTGTTGGGTTTGGTATTTTGGGGTGTTTTTTTGTTGTTTTTTAGTTTTTGTGTGAGATAGTGTGGGGTTTTGTTGTTGCTTTGTTTTAAAAAAAAACTCAACCAACCACCAAAACCCAAATCCCAACCCAGCCTGAAATCCAGTTAAAACTGGTTTTCCTCTGTATCTGGTGAATGTTTTGTCAGACTTTCTTATTAAAAAAAACAATTACAAAATTCAAGTCTACCTTCCTTTTTTCCGTGGAAGACTCACATTATTGCCAGTAATATAACAGGTACTGTCAAATTAATCCAGGAAAATAATAAAAAACCTCTATTCCTACAGTAATTTGCTCTGTGATTGTAAGCACTGGTCGTTAAATGTGGTTCACGAAGCCGTACTTGTGCGACCCCCAAAACAAGGCCGAACAGCAAATCTGACACACTGCTCCATTCTGCACAGACAGGCTGTAGGTCAGAATGGAACTGAGATAACAGCTGTCAGGGACTGATCAGGAACAGCTTCAGAAAAGCAGTGTATTTTTTTCCTGAGGTGTTTTAAGTTGAAATGTTGTATATTTTTTCTCTGAATGCAAGAGTGGTATTTGGGCAATTTTTTATTCGTGTCTTTAAACTGATAACATATTCTAGCGGCACATTACAATAGGAAGCCAAATTCCTATCAAGAATCTGTTGTGTCAGACATCTTTAAAAGGGAATCTTTCTTACAAATACATCACTTAAATGCCAATTTAATACCTGCTTTCCTAGTAAACAAAAAATATACTTCCCTCTGCCAAAAGAGCAAACAGGTTTTCTGAGGTGAAACTTGAAACTGTAGTTACAATTCACTTGTTTACAGTTTGAAAGAGAAATGTGTTTTATTTTACCACAGAATGAAAATATCAAAATCTTATAATAAAAAAAATAAATCTTTTCTGCACGAAAGAAGGCAGCAATGCTTCTAAACACATGTAAACTCATAGAGGAAATCACACTTTGAAGTTACATTCACAAATGTAACTGTGCTTCTATCTGTTTAAACTCCAATTTTATGCAAGTTGTTCAAAATAGCAAAAGGTTTTTTGACTCATGTTAACAGCTTACCCACGAGCGCTCGTTAACACATTTCAGGAAACATGGAATACTTTACACAATTGATCAACTGCTAGGAAGGACAAGAAAAGGGATTTGCCAATACCAAAAGTCACAAATAACCATATTTAACAAGTTTTTAAGTTCACAGCCTAACATATTAACGAGAAAGGTAATACTAGGTAAGAACAGGGAGAACATTTTTCATTTTATTATTCTGGAACTTCTTACATCATTCTGTATCACAGGAATTATATCAATTACATTTTAATACCCTTTTTTTTTCCCTTGGTTTAGGCCATGAAATATCTTCTCCGTGAACTGTACAGATGTATCTAAAAATACAGCACAGTTCACAAACACAGAAACGGAATGAAATTGGACAGACAGCTTCTTTTAGCCCAACTGTCACATCACTGTGTACTCATACTTTGGAAAACATTTTATATATTCATTCATTGCAATTTCACCAAATGTAATTCATATTCTAGTGTTTGCATCACTGTTTCATTGCTCTATTTTTTTTTTCTTTTTGGTGTCCTCCTCCCACTCTTTCCAGAGAAGTTGTCACTTCATTTCATAGCCCACCCCCCTACTCCCCTCCCAACTGACAAAGCAGCTCTGAGCTCCAACATTCCAGTTAGCTGCCAAGGCTGTTACCCTAGAGAAGTTTTTCTTTTGACTGTTGTTGTTTCTCCTTCATGGGAAAGCTGAAAAGCAACATCATTCAGCTATTACAAATGCTTGCTACCATGCTGGCTACTGAAAAGGTCTAGAGAAGTTAAATTACTTTGCCTGTGAATAAGATCATCATTATACAGAAAGGATTTAGGATGAAAACTGAACTCTGTGTCAAAAGGAAAAAGGGTTATAAAACACACACTAGAGAAAGCAAAGAAATGAAAGACAGAAAAGCATGTCTGTTTAAGGAAATAAGGCAATACAAAGAATTGCCTCACTTCCCTCTGTGAGCTACATGCATCATGTGATCCCAAACTGGGTAGGTGGTAGAGGCAACAAAACTTATTTTCTACCATAGGTGAAGAGTAAAACTGTGGCTCCACCCCAAAGATGCACCAGCAGCTAAACTGTATATTTGGAGGGGAGAGGTGAGACTGGAAAGAGGGGAACGGAGACAACTGTGGGCTTTGACTCAAGTACCAGCAAAACCAGATGGTTGATGTGGAAACCACTCCCTGACATCTAACCTCTTCCTTTGACTGAAGTTTGCTGCAGCAGAAGGAATAATTGAACAGCTTCTGGGCTACTGCAGCTCAGTCTTCAAAATGTCATGAGAATTAAATTGTTTCTTATGTGCTTGTTAATACAGAAGGGGAAAAAAAGACCAAATTATATCCTCAATCTCAATTCAGTCTTCTTCCAGCTCCTTGCTAAAGAGTGCAACTTCTACTCAGTAATGCTGACCCTTTGGAAACTCATCCACACCATTAAAAAGAGTCTTCAAGTAGTTTACACATCTTCTATCCTGCAGAAGTCTGCGTAAGGAAAGTGCTCTGAAGCATTCCTACTGGCATATGCTTCCTCTAAAGGAGGGAAAACAGGAGCTATTCTCCTTGCTTACTCCTTTCTACAGCGATAACAGTTAACAAGTAAAACAGGTAGAACAGATAAATTTGGGTCCATTCCAATCTGCGTAATGAATGCTTGAAAAAAGGAAGACCTGCTGCCTTGCAAGCAAAAGAGCTGTGCCCTCTAAGCAGTAAAATCAGATTTGAAATAAACTAAAGGCCAAGGTGATAAACGTGGTGACCATCAGATAAGCGGGGAAGGGGATGAGATGGGGAGAAAGGGATGAATCAAATTGTCAGGACCAAAGAGGACTATTTTTAAATGGTCATAAAGACTATACATTCCCTCACAATGACAAGAGACTGATAAACTTATGTGACCAGACTGGAAGTAGTAGATACTGGTGGAAAAAACACAGGACTAAAGAGATTTTACCAGAATCTTACATATCACACTTACTCAAAGGTAGTACAACCTTTCTTCTAGCCTTCCATTTAAAATCCAAAGGTTGCTTTACATCTACCTATTAAGGATAAGCTATTTTTAAGTCAGTCTATATTTACCATGACACAAAATCACATCCGTTTTGCACTGGGACGCAAGAAGGAGCATGCATGTGTTGTTTGTTACATGATAACTACCTGCAGAGAGGCCACTGCATCTCAGAAAACAGAATTTAAAATCATTTTCTTATGAATAATTTAGTGCCAAGACTGTGAGAGGCTACAGACCTTCAGAAGGAAGAGACAGGAATCACAGTAAGGGAGAGAAACAGTTAAGAAACCTGGGTGAACAGAAAAGCTTCACACCAGTCAGAATCTGACACAGAGAAAAGAACTCCAGGAGAAAAAAAACAAAACAGGAAGAGAGAGATAACTTAACTGAGGTGGACAATGAAGTACGATAGGCAGAAAGGACAGACTAGAGAAAAGGCTCTTTATTTCTCATGGATTGTGAAAAATACTGGAAAAAAAAAACCAAAACAACAAACCATTCAAAGGGAGGGAGAGAAGCTGAAACCTCACAGCAAAATTAAAGTAATATAAAATTCAGACAGAAAAATTATATTGGGGAAAAACACCTCCACAAAACAAAAAAATCCCACAATACACACACACACAAAAACACAACAAAAAACCCAAATGAAAACACGGGGACACACACACGAAAAAAAAAACCCAAACAAAAAATAACCCAACCAAAAAAGCCACCAATCACTTTCCTGAGTCTACCTGTATGGGATGAAAAGCTTGAGGTTACATTATTAGAATTGATCATAATCCAGGTAATAAGAAAAATCCAACTCATAAATAAGTATCTAGAATGGCAGAAGCTACAGGGATTCCCCCTGGTCTCAGTCACCAGGGGGAAACTGCCCCAATACTTCCATTATCCTTGATGATCACTGTAACAGTTGGTCAGAAACAAACCACTCTTGGTTAGGACAGTGAGCACATTAAATCCCAGAGAGTTCATCAAGCAGAGAAGATCCACAATTTTAATCACATCATACTGTTTGCTTTGAACTGTCGATTGGACTGCTACATATACAGATGGCACACTGCAAAATTACATACTGATTACTGTTACGGTCAGAGATAGTATAGCCATAGTTAAATTTTATAACTTGGTTTTTATTCTTCTATCTACTCTAAATCCTGACACTCTCAAGTATTTTAACTCAGAACTTTTGTAGCTTTTGTAAGAATAGAACAAACATTAAAACTGGAAAGAGAAATATACCAAACGAGAATGAAACAAAATCAATAACCTACAACTGCAAACCTTCCATTTTAAGGGCTTGTTTTTCTAAGACATCAGAAAGTAGCAACAGCTACAGTGGGCTTACAATTGCTATTCTGCATCAGTGGAACAAAGCAAAAAATGTGGAAATGAACTTTTAAGATGTATTTAGCTTCAGCACCAGAAGAGGAGCACTGCTGAAATTCTCTATCATCTCTGCTTGTCTACCACCCATTTGCTTCGAGATCACATCGAGCACAGCCAACGTGATACCAGTTCTTGATTACAAGAGTTCAAAGCATGAAGAATTAGTTCAAACTCAAATCTAGATCTACAAAGCATATCTCTCTGGTTTCTACATACAAGAATTTTTAATGTTTCAAGAAAGTATAGGGAAAAAGCAGCAGGGTCTTAATATCCTAATGTTTTCACTTCAAGGGCTGCCCCACACTCTTGCCTCATTTTGCCCCCTAGTTCTGTGCATTTGCTGTACACTGAAGCACTGACCAGTAGGACAAAACATCTTAAGTAACGATGAGTTAGGGTTGTCCTGGTTTGAGTGAGAACAGAACTAATTCTGTTCAGTAATTTTACTTTTCAGCTCAGTTCTTTTAATTAACT
>WTSP01009983.1:0-29827 GCA_025331215.1 Actenoides lindsayi
AGGTTTGTAGAATCAGAGACTGGTAGAATAGTTTGGGTTGGAAGGGACCTTTAAAGATCATCTAGTGCTACCCCCCTGCAGGGAGCAGGGCCATCTGCACCCAGAGCAGGGTGCTCAGAGCCCCATCCAACCTCCCCTGCGATGGTGCCAGGGATGGGGCAGCCACCACCTCTCTGGGAAACCTGGACCAGGGTCTCACCACCCTCAGTGTAAAAAATGTCTTCCTTTTACCTAGTCTAATCTCACCTCTTTTAGTTTAATAACGTCACCACTTGTCCTGTCACAACAGGCCCTGCTGAAAAGTCTGTCCCCATCTTTCTTAGAAGCTCCCTTTAAGTACTGAAAGGCAGCAATAAGGTCTCCCTGGAGCCTTCTCTTCTCCAGGCTGGACAATCTCAGTGTTTTTCATCTGTTGATGAAAGATATTAACCCAGTTCTCACAATACATGCAAGAGAAAAAAAAAAAGTCATTTCTTTCTAGTGTGTACCTCTAACTTAGTTCCAGTGAATAAACAGGCTTTATAGTTTGCTATGTGCAGATTTGCTATTTACTGCCAAATGTAACCAGTAGCTCCATCTTGCAGCTCCATCACACCCTTCTGCACACCAGTTATGAAGCCATTGGTGGGGAAAATAATTATTCACCTCATCTTGGCCTATCTTTTATTGCCTATTTAAATACCATGCGTGGTGATGACTAATGAAAGCCATGTAGCTACACCGTGCGAGATGGAGCTGGGGTGTGGGTGGTTAGTGAGTTCTTTCCAAGCAGCTGTACGAAGCAAGGCAGAAGGCTTCAGGAATCACCACAGAAGTGAGCTGGGCCTGTTTGCTTTATGAGAACAGTGCTGGCTCCATAGAAGCCACAACCAAACATACATCACCAGCTGGAGCAGAGGTGATAAGATAAGAGCGCTCCCAGCAGCCTCTGCCCACAGCCTGTGGGTGTATCTAGGTGGAAAATGTCTTGAAAAAGGGGTTGGCTTTTAGATTAAGTAAACACAAACCTCCGTGCCGTAAAAAGAACCGAGTTCTTCAGTACAGCAACTTTTAAATTACCCCCAAATTAATGGCGTGTGCAGAGAGTTACCCTGTGCCTCAAACCTTCCTTGGTTTGAACCCAGGACAATATTTGCCAGATTTGCAGCTCGATGCTGTCAGTGTATTGTTGGAACTGGAGGACAAAAGGTCCAGATCTTTACTGTCTTATGACAGAGCTGTAGGGACACCAATGAAAGTGAGCCTGAAGAAGTGACTGAACTCCATCAGTTTCTCTCTCAGAAACACATTAGTCCCGGAATGAGTAGCAAGACATCACTGTATGGTACCTGAGCTGCCTCCTCAGTGGCTCGAGGCCAGGTGCTCAGAGCAAGCCAAAGTTTGAACTCTAACAGGAAGGGAAAAAAGTTTAATGGGAAAATAAAAGGTGATCCAAAGACAATGATAAAAATCCAAACCCAAACAACAAACGGGTATGGCTGTCTGATCCTGCTGCCTTCTCTCTCACACTGCGTCGTAGAGAGACCATTTTTCTCTTTCTACCAGAGAAGTGTTGTTAGATGGAGTAAGTCGATCTCTGCAGCCACCCCTTTACCCACGGCTGAACCCCTGCTGGTCCCTCCTGCAGTGTCACACCAAAGCCAGGACAGTCCACAAGAAGAAGGGAGGTGGTGAGCAGGTTGGCAGCTGAAGGACAGCACACACTGCAGCCACCCGTTAGCCCAGTCCAAATCCTTTGGACACTTGTCAGCAGCCATTTCATATATTGCTAAACTTGAACTATAAACTGCAATTGGTAAATCTGGAGGATAGATTGAAACACACCCGACAGACCTCCAAATTATCAACTCTTACAGCTCTTTGATTACTTTGGAACCACTACTGATACGTGACATCAGCTCAAGGCCGTGCCTGCAACTATCTACATCAATCCATGAAGCTCTCTGCAGAAAGATGTCAGAACAGAGACTCAAGAGGCTCTCTCCAGAAATGGTTAATCAATAGCTTGCTAGGTTGACTGAATGCCATGAGATCCACTCGAGCACCTATGGTATATAAGCCGTGACCTGTCTTCTGTAGCATTCTCAGTCACCTCTCCTGCCATACTGGTAGTTACCAGCTTTCCACTTGGAAGTTTTTGGGCATCAACAGAAATGTTCACAGCATCGTGGATCTGGGGAGCGGTGCTAATACTCTGCTGTGGGGTTTGGTTTCTTCTAGGGAGAAGGAGGAGGTAAGGAAGCTATTTGTAAATCCATCTCAGTGTACCTACCCTTTATTTCTGTCAAATATACAGTGTACATAACTCAAAGAAGTGTAATCTTAAGCGTGTTGGGTGGACAGATGCATGATAGCTTGGGCAATGCTGTAGTTTGGTCTTTTGACAGATTTATGCTACAATAGAATTTTTTGGATATGGGATTTTTAATAACAGTGAGGCAATACCTAGACAGAGCTGTATCTATTCATCAATGAGGCAATTAAATATGCACCTTCTGATTTCCTGAAGTACTGGGCTATAATTTTACCTGTATTGTAACCGCAGCTCATACCTACTTACACCTAATTATAGTTTAATACCTACCTACAAACAGTTTCATATTATCAATCTATCATATCTAGTAACATGGTTCAATATAGATAATATTTATGTACCTTACTATGCCAAATACATATTCCTTAGAAGCATTTATCCTACTGGCACATTTAGATAAGGAGTAATTTGCTTACCTCTTGTAATCTTATGGTTTTCAACAGTCATTTTCTTGCTTTACTTTGAAAGGTTTAATAAAAAAAATTAAAAAAACAAAAGGTGAAAACAGTCAGAAAATAACCATTAGGAATTTACTAGGAAAGCTAAAGTATTATCTGAAAGTTATTTTAGCAGCCATGGTGTCCTTATGCAGGAAAGTAGGTTTTTAACTCAGAATAAAAAGATATCATTTAAGCATATGATTCACTTAAGTTGAAGCATATGCTTAACTTAAAGCATGTGCTTGATGATGCTTTGCCTGAAAGGCTCTTATGCTTTCTAAAGATGATGGCAAAATTCCCACCTTTTTCAGCAGGATCTGGTCCAAATAGGATATGCCAATAATAACAACAACCTTTCTATACTATAAGACTATTCCTCTTGGTACTCGAATTGTTGATACCACTGCCCAAAAACGTATCAGACAATATAAGTGGGAGGGATTAGTCATTTAACCCAAAGAATTCTATGTTTTGTGGGACAATTACATAACTGTGCATGATAGCTAGTGGCAACAGTTCTGCATTTTAACCAGTGAAAAATATACTCCTGATCTAGGGAAAAGAAAGATGACATAATGAAACCGTGGCTTATTATGTCTACTACAGGACAGGCTGTTAAAGTTATTTTTTACGTACCATAGACCTCAAAATAGCTTTAGTCCTTAAAGGGAAGAAAATTATTTGTCAATATACTATTTGTTTGGAGGGTTGTTGGGGTTTTTTTTTCATTTTTTCCGTATTACAAAAAGCCAAGCATCAGTATTTTGCTTACCTGGTAGTCCTGGAGAAGAGATGCTGATACATCCTTATAAACTAAGCTTTTCTTGGTGTTTTGTAGGCGACAAGGTGAGCCACCACTTGAAAACGGGTTCCTTCCATACCTGGGCTGTGCCTTGCAGTTCAGTGCCAACCCCCTTGAATTCCTCAGAGCAAAGCAGAAGAAGCACGGCCACATTTTCACTTGCCAAGTAGCGGGGAAATACATTCATTTCCTCACTGACCCGTTTTCATACCACGCGTTGACACGCCAGGGAAAATACTTGGACTGGAAAAAGTTCCATTTTGCTACTTCTGCCAAGGTACTGTTTTAAAATTGGTTTTCATCTCTAACATGCAGAGTATCTGCTGGCAGGACAGACCCACCCTGTTAATCCCTATAGCATAACTACACCTTTGAAACAGAATCGGTTTCACATTTCTGCACTTTTATTGGTTTAAAACATTGGGGTCTTTTTTTCCCCCCTCCCTTTCCTTAATGGAAAAGAAATTTACAGTGATTTGGATTGTCCAAGAATGAAATTCTTTAGCCTGGTAGTATCCCAAAAAAATACAATTAACAACATCTGCAAAATGATAATAGAGCTTGCTGAAGCTGAAACCTTCTTCAGGAAGTTCTGGCTACTAGGGGAGATTTGGTCCTAACGCCTTAAAAAATGAATCAACACAGTAGGAGCTCAGTCAAACTCTCACTGAAGTAGGCAAAAAGTTGATGTCAATGGGAATTGAATGAAGGTCTGGGTAACCACGTCCATTTATTTGTAAGCAGCTGTTTGAACCATCTATGGTATGGTTCACTGAGAAAGGATCAGTTCTAGGGTTAATAGCCCTTATTCTGCTTCCCTCTAGTAAGTTATACTTTGGCTTTAGTTTCTGTTGGACTTGATCATCAAGGTTGTGACAGGCCTTATTTATCATGCATATGATTTCTTTTTGACAGGCTTTTGGGCATGGTAGCATTGACCCAGCAGAGGGAAACACCACTGAAAATTTTCATCAGACTTTCATTAGAACCCTTCAAGGTAATGCCCTAGATGCCCTCATTGAAGCAATGATGGAAAACCTACAGTACGTCATGCTGCAGTCAAGAACATCTAAACTTCAGTCTAATACCTGGGTGACAGAAGGACTTTATACATTCTGTTGCCAGGTGATGTTCGAGTCTGGCTTTTTAACGCTGTTTGGTAAAGAGTTTAATTCAAATAATGACAAAAATCTATCATCGAAGCAGGAAAACGAGAGAGCTCATATCCTAAATGCCCTTGAAAACTTCAAGGAATTTGATAGGATCTTCCCAGCCCTCGTGGCAGGGCTACCTATCCACCTCTTCAAGAGTGCCCACAGCGCACGCGAGAAGCTGGGAGAGGCCCTTCTCCACAAGAACCTCCAGAAGAGGGACAACCTCTCTGAGCTCGTCACCCTCCGCATGTTCCTCAATGACACTCTGTCAACCTTCGATGACATGGAAAAAGCGAAGACGCACGTGGCGGTGCTGTGGGCCTCGCAAGCCAACACCATTCCCGCCACGTTTTGGAGCTTGTTCTATCTGCTTAAGTAAGTCCCAAGGCTTCTTGTTTCCAACCAAGAAAAATGCTTATCTTCCAGAAACCAGTTCGTTAACACAGGGAAATTCCACTGCTTGATACCTCACCCGCACCAAAAAGAGTAGTGATCACAAGAGAAGTGGCAGTGATCCAGTGGTTGTTCTGGACTTCCACAGAACCCCTCTTTACCCACCTGAGGCTGAATAGTGGCACCACAGAGCAATTCTATCCTAGGTTTTCTTTAAAAAAGAAACACTCCAGGGAAACCACACTTTGTCAAGAAAGCTTTGGAGTAAATCTATAGGATACGACATTAAAAATGCCGGTTCCAATCAGGACACTAATTTTATTGAAGGCTCCCAATATAATCAGACATTTTTAGACCATCTCATTAGAGCAGGCAAAATGAGCTTAAACTTCTTCTTTCTTTTTTTTTTTTTTTCACAGGGACTTAATGGAAAATAGTTTATACATTTATAGATCCTACTGAGCTTGCAGAGTAGCTTGCAGCTGCTGAGCTTGTTACTCATGAGCGGAGTGCACAGTTCAGATAATACAATTAAATGTCCATTTTAGAGTGGACCTCTGTGGCCTGCAATCTACCTCAGCATGACTGACTCTTGAGTATTTATCTAATTTGCTGATGGTTTTATTTAGCCAGTGGCTTGCACCCTTACATCTACCCTGCCAATGCTAATACCTGAGTTTCTTTAGTACTTCTCACTCCAAGAATGCTTTGGCTTTAGGTCTTCTGTCCTCATAGTCTTTTAACACCCTTACTGACTGTGCCTTCATCAAGACATTATTGCATCCTGTATTAGTATCTATACATAATTCACTGTAGCTCATCTGTACCATGTCTGTAAGAAAGTCCAGAGAGTGAAGCATACTATGTGGACTTTTAATATTGAGAAGATTCTTTTCACCTAGGCAGAATATTGCCACATAAGATGAAACACTAAAGATAAGTAATGTTATATATATAAGGAAACACTAAGGATAAATGACTTTATATATAATCCTCTTCCTAAACTTTCTACCTGCAGTGGGGCTGTTTCCTAATCTACAACTGATTGGTTTATTTCTTACTCTTGGCATTGCTTTTTAGTGACATCACTGTTTATTACCTGAGTCACGCACATCACTTCTGTCCCACTTGTCACTGGAGACAGAAACAAATACTTGGTGTTCTTTTCATTTTATGTTTGAAGCTATCGTACCTTTGCCAAGACATGAAAACAAAAATAAAATCGCAGCATTTTCCTGCAACATTTTAATTTTAGAAGGTTGTACTTGTCAGCTAACAAACTAAATTTTAGTCAGGAAGAAAGTTAAAGGTAAAACCCCTTTTTAAAGCATTCTTAAGTGTAAAATTACATTATACTTCTGCTCTTTTGATCTTAGGAGTCCAGAAGCAATGAGAGCTGCGGCCAAAGAAGTGCAAAGTATTTTGGAAAGTAATGGAGAGAAGATCAGCTTAGATGGCAAAAATTTTTCCTTGAACCGCAAGCAGCTGGATAACATGCCAGTACTAGGTATGATTATTTTAAGCATGAGTACCAGAAATCACCCCACAGTTTTCACAGTCTTCTGTTTGTTGCCATATAAATGCTTGCTACAGAATTACTATGGAATTAGCCAAAAAACACTAGAACAAACCCCTGTATGTCCTTAGTGATACCCAACACAATCAGCCTTCCCAAGGTGGGACTGAGAGTATCAAAATTCATATCAGCAGCACCTTTGGGTGGGTAATCACCTCTCTCAATACTGCTACACAGCTGCATAGCATCATATTAGAGTAATTCGTGAGTAATTCAGAACAATATTTTGTTTAGCTAACGGCTTTAGATCAAATAAAAGGGTGTTGCCAAATTTGATATCCCAGTGATGTGCAGCAATATCTTCTAATACCATTGCTCTTATTCTTAATATCCTTTCAAATTATACGCACATTTTTCAGAAGAGTCCAAGTTACAGAGTTTTGAAAATGTCACCCTTTAACTACCGTTGCTTAAATAAATAAATAAGCTTATATTGAAATAAAAAAAAAACAAGTTACTTTTTCTGAGTACCAGTTTCTGTGCATCACCTCCTAAAGCTGCAGAGTATCCTGATCACTGCGCTATTCTTTTTTCTTATCTTTCCAGTTTTGACTGGAAATTGACTGGATTTGTTTTGATTTATTTAACTCAGAGTGAGAACGGTGTCTCACTTTCAAATATTCTGCTGCATCAACTCTAAGTAATGTTTTAGGGGAATGTGGGTTACGTTCTCCATGTTACCTGCAGAAGGGCTGATAATGCTAAAAAGAAATGAGAAAGACTTTCTTAGGCATCCAGAAACTTATGGTTAAAGTATTTCTTCTAAGAAATGGGTCGGAAATGGTTCAAAATGCAAGACCTCCCCCAAGGATGTGCCCAAGCTACCTCCACGGTAATCGTACCTTTTCCTCTCCCGACAGACAGCATCATCAAGGAGGCAATGAGGCTCTCAAGTGCATCCATGACTTTCCGAGTTGCCAAGGAGGATTTCACTTTGCACTTAGAGAACGATTTTTACAACATTCGCCGCGATGATATCGTGGCTCTTTACCCTCAGCTGCTGCACTTCGATCCAGAGATCTACGCTGATCCCTTGGTAAGGATTTATCAAAGTGCATAAAATGCCCCATCTCTAGCAGAAGCAAGTGTGCCTTTAAGTAAATTTAGCAAGGGTGTCACCACAGCTGGTTTTCTGTTGTACTCCAGCCTGTTCTTACACCTGGAGATGTGATGATAGGCAGGAAAAAGACAGTGGAAGCACCATCTGCAAAACATGCTTTAGTGCAACCCAAAAGCATGCTGCCAGCCCAAGGCAGCCTTCTACCTACTGCCTTCCTCAGTGAGGAAAGATCAGCATTATGGAGGGAAGTTGAGGGAGGACAAGGATAAGGATAATATTTTCCCTGTAGATGAGACTTGAGAAACAGAATGAGAAATCTTCTGGTTCTGCTGCATGAACAAAGGTTCCCATTATGATCGTTTTACAAGGTCAGGAGAGTTATCAGCAAGAACCTAAGGAGCAACCTTTGCTCTAGTTGCAAATGTCCCTGCTCACTTCAGGGGGCTTGGACCAGATGACTTTTAAACATCTCTTCCAACCCAAACCCTCCTATGATTCTATGGTCATGTCCCACATACCAGAACTTTCCAGGTGCTCTCCAAACCAGCACCGTGGAGTTACTGTACAATGCTTGCTGCTAGAGGCTCTTCTCCCCCAGCCTGTGTTTTGGGTCTTAATGGAGGAATTGACCTATCAAGTAACTCTTCTGTTGGTTTGATTGCAGACATTCAAGTACGATCGCTTTCTCAGTGAGACCGGAGAAGAAAAGACTGACTTCTACCGCAACGGTCGCAAGTTGAAGTATTACTACATGCCGTTTGGGACGGGCATAGCAAAATGCCCTGGCAGGTTGTTTGCTGTCCATGAAATTAAACAATTCTTGGCTTTGATTTTTTCATGTTTTGAGATAGAGCTTGTGGACGACAACGTGCCATGCCCTTCTTTAGATCAATCCCGGGCAGGGCTGGGTATTTTGCAACCAGTCAACGACATTGAATTCAGGTATAGACTGAAATGCCTATGAGTGTGTATTTTATATAATACCTATAAACTATGTACTATATGAATACACTATATAACATACACTCTATACGAATTTTTTATGTATATATGCAAATGAGATGTTGCAATTCTTTGGAGGAAAATCTATATGAAGATGCTAAATTCCTCGGTCTAATGGAAAATGCATAATGTATACCATTATGGTACCAGCATACAGTGGGTTTAATGCACTACATTGATACTAATGTCTCCCCTTTTACCAGCCATTTTGAACTGCAAGTTAAGATCTTGAATTGTGTGTACAGTAGCTCTTTTTTTTTTTTTTTTTCCTGTCAGCTAATGCTTTCCCAGAGTTAGAATTTTATCAGCTAATTCAAAATAATCGTCAACATTCAACTACAGTCCAAACTCTTTCTTTTTTACAACTGAAATGTTTGGGTTCAGGGTTCTCCCCACAGGTGAAATACAATTCTTGTTGTATAAAGACAGATTCTCACAGGGGAGGGAAGAGTCTCCTGGGAAAGTACCTTTATAGTTTTATGAAAAACTAGAAGAAGACTTGAAGAAAACCTAAAAACAAAAATTGTTCACGTTCTAGTGAAACTGCAAAACTTGTATTACATTCATTGTAATATCTTTTCAGAAAGTTGTAACTGTATTAAAATAAATTATATTGGCTGAACCAAGTGCATCTCTGGACTGTCTGTCAGTTTGATGTCTTAACCTTATCAAAGATTTATCAACCAAAGCCACCTAAGCCAGCTTTGACCTAGCCAATATGGAGATAAATAAAGTCACCATATATTCACCAGTGGTTCTGTCTGGATTTTACACCATTGTCTGGACTCCATATTTCCTTAAGCCTCCATTGGTCATACTCCTTAGGTCCCCCCAGTTTAATTCCATTAAAGTTATCACATGTAGTAGGCCCACAAGTGTAATTTTTAGTGGCACCATGTCTGTAAGAACAATTGTTCCAGGGATCATATAATTTGGTCCTCTGTGACATCCTTGTCCTTTTTCTGCTGCAAATAATGGATGGATGTCACAAAAGTCCATTATTTTAACGAAACATCTTCAGGCTGAAAGAAATGTTTTTCTTACCATCTGCCAATGAAAAGAACAAATGGACTTAAAATATTGTTGTTATCCCAGTTTTGGATGTTCCTAAGGACTTGTGATCTGACCTTTTGTCCTTGACTCAGAAGTAAGCCTCATCACGTGAGAAGATGAGATCCAGGAGTATTAGATACTTTCAAATTTCACATTCTGGCAAGACATCCAGTCTAGCTGATAGAGCTCTTCCTAAATGTGGAATTTGGGATGGAGTCCTAGAACTGCTTTAAATTATGCATCCCTTTCTCTTCTCACTATCCCCCATGATAAATATTCAAGGTTAAATTAAAAGGTTCTGTAGTGTGAGATTATGGCATCTTTGTAATTTTGTTTAATCTTTTTTGATTTTCAAAGGAGAACAGAGAACACCAATTCCTTGCCATTTGCAGGATGTATAATATCAAACTAACACCTATGATGCAAATGGGGTTGAATTATTACTTTGGTTCTTTTGGTAAGGGAAAAATCCATTTTTTAGGCAGAGTTCAGCTTGTTTCTGTACTTCTGTCAATTAGATTTTTGCATTATTTATATAAATTATAGCACACTCAATGTAAGCTGCACTGACTCAGAGAATTTCCCCTTTCTTAAACTAATCCTGCTTAGAACAGTTTTTGAGGGTAGCAAGGCTATGCAAGGTTTCAAGCAACATACCCTTTCTTGATGAAATGGAATTCAACATAGAATTACAACAGCAGATAACAAAAGATAAGACGACAACTGTGAAAGTAATTCTAGGTTCCCTGGAAAATTAAGTCTTCTACATCCTCTTCTCACCTTCAAACTGACTGCTCCAGACTGCTCTGGCTGTGGTTTAATGTTTCCTTTCAGCTCCCACTGCCTATGAGAAATTGAATTATTCAGTAGCTCCAAGAGCTGATCTGGTTTTCAGCTACCCAAGTGTGTTTCTCACCTCAGTTAAACCCCTGTTACCAGGGTCACACAGATGCAAGTGAGAGGAGGAAAAAAAGTACAAAGTCTGTGGCTGCTATCCCTCAGCTAATGTAATCAAATACTTCAGCAATCGATAGCCATCAGCCTTGCCAGGGTCACAGACACCACAGGTTTATAACAGGGCAATTCTCTCTGCTGCCTCCCCTAAGAGGACTATTTTTCTTAAGACAAGAGATTAAAAAAAAAAAAAAAAAAAGCCTAAAGACCATGAGAGAAAGTAGAAAAATATTGGGCAGATCCAGGCTGGTGGGCAGAAGGCAGCCTCTGCCATGGGTTGTGTGAGTGTTTCAACACTCTTCATTTTACTTACTTGGTAAAATGCATAAAGAAATATGGGCAGAAGAGGGGCAAAGACCTCACCCCCCAGCTGAGAACCCTTCTCATTAGGTTGGCTCAGGCATTCACTCCTTTTCCCAGGGAATCTGTAGCCCCTTCTCTCTGAAAAATGGAACAGATTCAATGGGGTGATTTGCATCACTCCCTGACTATACCCTTATAGCTGAAGTGCTCTCTTAGGTGAGAAAAGATTCCATTTCGACACAGGATTGAAGTTCCTGAGGTAGAGGAGGGTACTGAGTCTCTCCCACGTCCCAGGGGACAACTCTTAACTTTGTGGATGTCCTGTAAAGATTAAGAGCAAGGGGAAGCACACTACAGATTAGGCACACCAAGGAGTTTAAGTGCTTAAGCTTTTTTGGACCCAAATGAGTCGTGGGATACTTTTTTCCTCAAACAATGAAATTAATTTTAGTGATAACTATACCTTAGTTGTCCACAAGGTACTTCAAAAGATATTGTTGGTGGTCTTGGTGTAAACAGATAGCTGTAGCAGTATAAAGAGGTATTCACCATTTATGAATTATGCAGAGTGAGTGCTACAGTCTCATGTCAGCAGCCTGAAGGTAGGGCCAAGATCTGCTCTGATTTGCACCACCACATCTGAGCATCACGCAGAGGGGGCTTGATCTTAATTATGCCTCTTCAGCAAGCTGCATAGGGGAGGTTTGGTGGTAAAAGCAGTCACTGCCTCATAATAACCTTAGAATTAAACAATAGAAAGGTTACATACTATTAAATGTCCTGCTGTCAATGTAAATACCCAGCTTGCTAACTGTTGTTGACTTTAATTTGTTTTCTGCCAAGACAGACAACTCTGTGGGACGCACTTCAAATCAAATAATCTTGTGACACTTAGGGACATGACTTAGTGTTGGACTTGGCAGTGCTGGATTAATGGCTGGACTTGATCTTAAAGGTCTTTTCCAACCTAAAAGATTCTATGATTCAGTGGCTCACGTGTCACAAAAGGAGAGAAAGGTCACTTCAGAGCAAGTCGCTGAAGAGCCACAGATTTTTTAAATGAAAAGTTTGGTTTACATAATTCACCAATGAATCAGACCCTGCAGGCCCCACTTTTTAAGGATAACAGTAACTTCTGGAATTCATCTAATCAGACAGCAGGAGCCCATAGAGATTTTGAAGGATTAAAACACCTTGTCTGACTGAACCACTCTTGTTTTCAAAGCTCTTCAGTGTGAGGAGCCGTGTAATTATTTCTCAGTATCATCTGGGTAATAGTTGATTGGAAGGGGATTAGATGTCTCACAGTAACTGCAGACTTGAGACTTCTAAACATCCACAAGAACATCATTAAAGGCCACAGGCTGGAATAGGTCAGGCTAGAGGTCCACTTCACCCAGGAGTACAGCAAGCACGAGTAGAGCTTCCCCGAGATCCAGATAACCGTCATGAATCACAACTTACTCTCAGAGGTGCTCAGCCTACAATTGCTCAGCACTTTTCAAGAAAGCAACTGATTTTCTACCAGGTTCTGGAGGTCCCATCCTCACACTAACTGCTGGTGAACACTCTGTGCAAAGTGCTCACTGGTGGGAGCCCAGTCCCCACTGCTCCCGTGCCGTGCCTATGGCAGCTGTGCCATGGCCAGTCTCACCTTCCATTCGCTTTATAGAGATCAGTGCCAGTTCCCCTGTCCCTTCTCAGCCCGTGCTCTGTATGGACACCTGGCCTGTGTCTCACCGAGCACCTCAAGAGGTAAATCAGAGCCTGCAAGAGGATTGTGGACAGACACGACCGCTTGCTGCTTGCGAAAGCTTTATCGCTCACCACCATGAGCTTGCATGGCTGGGTGAGGAACATTGCCCAGAGGGTTGCATCAGTGGGTGAGAGGAGAGCTGGGCCTTGCTGACCTATAGTGACCTCAGCTCTGCTCCTTGCACTAAGGGAAAGACTTTCTGTTTTATGCGACGTTTCATCTTGACTGCTCTGCCCGAGAGAGCGAAGCCTCAGGAAAGGCAACCAGTCAAGGGGGGAGCTTTCTGAAAATACACCCTCCACATTGAACTGACTCATTTCACGGTTGGTTTAGTTCCTAGCTGTAAGAACTTGGAACAAGGGATAATATCCTAGATGAGGTTTAAAACCTGATGCTAAAAATGACAAGGGAAAGCATTAATGATGCAAGCAACGGTCAGTTGTATGGGTTTTGATAACTGTGTCTCGTACTCTTGGATCATTATCTTCTTACAGGTATCATTTAGAAAGAGCAAACCTGGGCAAACAGACCAAAACAACTGTTGGCCATTGAAGTTGCCTGTCTGGAGTTAGAAGAGATTCTCCTATGTCTGCAAAGGGACTACAGCCAAAGGACTTTCCCTGAAATCTGGTGGTACAATAAAGCGGTAGGAATTCTGCAGAAAGCATAGGCAGCTGCTGCAGGTGCCAGATACATATATAGAATCACAGAACCATTTTGGATGGAAGAGACCTTTAAGATCATCAAGTCCAACCGTTAACCCAGCACTGCCAGGGCACCACTAACCCCATGTCCCTCAGCACCACATCTATACATCTTCTAAATACCTCCAGGGCTGGTGATGCAATCACATCCTGAGGCAGCTGGGTCCAATGCTTGACAACCCTTTTGGTCAAGCTAACGCCCAACCTAAACCTCCCCCTGGTGCAACAATAGGCCGTTTCCTCCAGACCAAAGCCCACCAGCATCCTGGCTTGTATCAGCACTAGTGTGGCCAGCAGGACTAGGGCAGGAATTGTCCCTCTCTACTCTACACTGAGGCCACACCCTGAATATCGGGCTTAGTTTTGGACCCCTCACTCCAGGGACATTGAGGTGCTGGAGAACATCCAGAGAAAGGCAATGAAAGAAGGCTCAGGGGAGACCTTATTGCTCTCTAGAGTTACCTGAAGGGAGGTCGTAGGTACAGAGATATGCTACGCTGCAGAGCTATCTGCAGATGGCTGGCAGTAGGTTCCTAGGGGAGGCATTGCAGTGCCAGAAGGTAGACTCCTAGTTGCAATCCAGAAGACCCAAGCTGACTGCTGAGGCTCCTGGCACAGGCAGGTGAGGATTAAGCTACGAAGCCCCCTGAAAGTGAAATACAAAAAGGGAAGGAGGGACAGACAGGGCAACTCTCAGGCGATACAACAACACGGAGTCAGAAGAAGAGGAGGAGAGCCCAGTATGAGTGCAGGTTTAGTGGAAACCATGAACCTTCCTTTCCAGAGTAGACTTCAGAGAGACCCTATTCCAAACAGTTACCGCTGTAAATAAAATACAGCCGACCGAATCCACAGGCATGTACTTATGCAAATATTTGCTACCCCTCTGATCAAAGTTATTAGGTGATATGCTCAGCCTTGGAAACTGGCCTTGAACAGCATTTATTAAGGTGTTCCACTACTACAGCTATTGCTAAAGCTCAGTACGCCAAAGTGCACCGTCAATCAGCCTTGAACCTTTGTGCAGAGGACTACCAGTAAAAACATACAGAAAATAATATGTCTGGAGCCTGCCAAAAAAACCACACACAGAGCTACCACCAGCACCACAGAACCGTTATCACAGTTAACGTATCGTTAAAAACATGCAGGGCAGCAAGAACTAAGGGAATAGAGAATTTTTACAGCTTATTCTGTTTATCTGGGAGGTAAATATAGTATTTTTGAGGCAGGTGTTTTTCACAAGTTAACAGGCTGTACTTCGAGGTCCTGACTTCAGTGTAATATAGGCTTTTGTACTGAATATATGGGAAGCACATGAGAAAGAAAGGGAAAAAAGAATTGGGTGCCAGACATATATAAATGAAAATAATTTACCGCAGAATCACAACACAGGACTGGAAATAAGCAAATTAATTCTTTCCTTTCGTTGTATTCAAAACAACACATTTCTGGTTTTCTTCCCTTTCTAAAAAGCTCTTCCATTTCAAAATTACTTGAAGCTGAAGGATTAAAAGATGGAAAGCACAGCACTTTGTTCCATCTGATCTATGCTGGCTGTCATCATGTGTTGGTTTGCTGAAGATTCTGATGCATTTGCCTCAGGTTAGATCTGCTGAATCGCTCTCATCCAGCATCCGAAACAAATTATTTCCATAGCTTCCCTAGAAACGAAAACTTCTGCTTTTTCCATTTTGACCATAGAACTGTTAACTTGCTCCTACCATGCATTCGTATATTGAAATCTATGTAGACTCACATAGCATTTTCTTTCAAAACCATCTACCAGCCACTCCTGTGGAGTTCTTACACAGCAAAAGTTCCCCGAGACACTTTGGCATCGGTTTGCTTCCAGTCGCATCTCTTTTGTATACTTTAAAATGTAACAGAGAAGGACCTATCCAAATCCCTAATCAAAAATCCAAGCCATTGACTGTCGTTTTGTAACACTGTTTTGTTTTGTTTGCTGTTTACTCCGATAAGCTTCTACATATTTCAGTTTAATGCTGCAGATGTTTCTTGTAAACATGAGAATTTATTGGGTGGTTATTAAGTCGCTTGTTTTCTATGGGTTACAGATGAACAACAGGGAGCTTTCAACCTAAATTGAATCCATGATTCATCCCTCCTCTTTTATCTCAGTATTGGTACTGCAGCAAGGAAGGGAACGCTTGAAGGGAGTGATGCAGTGCTCCTAGCAAGAGGGTCATCAGCAGAGTCACTTTTTGCTGCTGGAGCTTTTGTTTCGTTGTTTGTTTTCCTCTTAACTTCCTCATCTAGAAAAATCCCCATCAGCTCACAGAATGAGAACAACTCCTGCTGACTTCTGCAGCAATCCAGTCTGACTGTTCCGCTTTAGGAAACAGAGGACCAGACCAGAAGAACAAGAGAAGAAACAACAGAAAGGGGAAGTTCTCCCACAGCTAGGTTGCAGCGTCTTGCAGTCTTTGGCGTGTCCCAGGTTGACAGATTGGCTGCAATGACAGCTAAAATCCCAGTACTGGGGCGAATCCATGGGAACTGGGGACACTGTTGATGTACTTGGAACTTCTGTTAGAAGTGATAATTGTCCACTTAGTCAAAAATGGTGAGGAGAGAGAGAAGAATGCTCTGGAATGCAAAAGACAGAAGTCCATAATAACATCTTGCTCTGAAAACCAGCCACACCCCACCTCACCCTAACCAAGGTCCTTTGTTGTTACCATTCACTTCTTACACCCGCTATTGTATTTTGCTAGAAAGATCCCCTGTTCACAGAATTTTAGCTCCCTGAGTAAGGGAACAGGCTCATGCATCCCAGTGCTCATCTTGCCTTTGACCTCTATCTATGGATTAAAGGACTTCATTTTGACCAGAGTAGGGCTGATAACCACAGATACCTGTATCTTCAGAGCAGTGGCAACAGAGGAGCAACACAAGAGAGATTCAAGGTCTTGAATATGAAAAGTTTGGGAAAAAAAAAAAAAAAAGGGAGTGGAAAGAGTGTAGAAATCAGAATCCACTAGTGACGTTTGCATCAAATGTGACAATCTTCTCCTACTGAGTTGAGCAAGAGCAGTTTTCCTTTCTTCCACTTTAATACGTCTTCCAAATGACTTCTTACATGTGGACAAAAATCTGGCTCTCGGAAAGAAGGTCCCTACAGGAAGGACATTGAGGGGCTGGAGCGTGTCCAGAGAAGGGCAACGGAGCTGGGGAAGGGGCTGGAGAACAGATCTTTGGAAAAGTGGGTGAGAGAACTGGGATTGTTCAGCCTGGAGAAAAGGAGGCTCAGGGGAGACCACCTCACTCTCTACAACTCCCTGACAGGAGGTTGGAGCCAGGTGGGGATCTGTCTCTTCTCCTAAGGAACGAGTGACAGGACAAGAGCAAACAGCCTCAAGTTGTGCCAGGGGAGGTTTAGGTTGGATATTAGGAAAAATGCCTTCCTGAAAAGGTTGTCCAGGGCTGTTGCAAGCTGCCCAGGGCAGTGGTAGAGTCCCAGTGATCCCTGAAGGGGTTTCCAAGCCGTGGAGCTGTGGTGCTGAGGGACATGGGGTGGTGGTGCCCTGGCAGTGCTGGGGGAATGGTTGGACTCCATGATCTTAAGTGTCTTTTCCAACCCAAACAATTCTATGATTTTTTGACAGCTGGAGTAAGAAGGCAATGTCCTTTATTGTCATCTCTGTTGAAGCTTTTCTAGCAGGAATACCTGGTGCAATCTGTTCCTCCCTCAGAAAAACAAGATAAAGGAAGGAGAAAAAAAAAATATCTCCCCTTAATCATTTGCTATGACCAACCTGCATTGTGTTTGTAAACAACTGCTCTATGTGAGGGCAAACTGGAAGGGAAAACTGGGCTCTACTGGCATTAGCAGCTGCTTCTCAATTGCTTAACTAACATTCATGTCTGGCCCTCAAATCTCCAATTTCCTCAGGCTTCTTTTAAAAGCCTCTTTCCTTTTGTTATAAGGTGCAAGTTACTGAATTTCCATCCTTACTTCACCAAGGGAATTTAGGCAAAATACTTACCACATCCTGAACAAACCATAATATTGTTCATTCTTGAAGATTAGTCTGATTTCATCAGAGCAGCAGCTTTGGCAATCCCTGCTTGGTTTAGTCTATAAAATCCTAACCCAAATACATGTTTTCTATCTGATAGTATAGTTACAGATTTTTTTTTTTCTATTCTGGCTTGCAGGAATTAAAATATCCTTACAGCTGTAGACACTACAAAGCTACTGCTGCTACACAAAATGTCAAGAAGTTCTAAATATATTACAAAAATCCATATTATTGACCATCTCGTTGTTACTCTGCAGAAAAGAGCCTGATTTGTTCATCTAAGAGTAGACTCGAACAAGCCGATTATCAAAATGTAATTTTCTCCGTAATGAAGATAACTCATTATTGTAGCAGCACTTAACAAACACTTCATTAAGGTGCTCGCACCAAGACAGCGGCACCATCTGAGCTTGCCCCTGCTACTCTTCTAAGAAAATTCATAAAATTAAATGCGTGTTTGTTGGTGGCCTTGGCCGTGAGTAAAGGCCGTTTGGAAATCACTAACTCCAGGTCACCTCTACCTTCTCTGCTTGCGCAGTCGATTGGGTAATAAAGCCTATACAGACAACTAAGGCAAACAGACCTTGCCAGGTTGGCATGTTCTGGCTTTTTATGAGTTCAGCTAAACTGCTACTTCAAAGGAGAAAGAAAGAGAAAAATATTTTTCTCTTTCATACATTTTCTCTACACCAAAACTACAGATTATATCCAGCAATGCCCCAATTTGGAGATCAGGGGGCTGACAGTACAATATCCTACAGATTATATCCAGCAATGCACCAACTTGGAGATCAGGGGACTGACAGTACAATATCCTACAGATTATATCCAGCAATGCACCAACTTGGAGATCCAGGGGACTGATGGTGCAATATCAGGCACGAGGAGCTAGAACTGGAGATACCATACCATAGTCATTTAACTGATGTTTTAAAGTTTTAGTGCAGAAGGATCTGAAGATGGCAACTAGACCTAGGCAGCCACTGGTTTTAGGAGCTGCAGACACACTGAGACTCGTGGCACCAGCCACAAAACCCTTAGGATTTGAGCACGAAACCAGAAATGAATTATTCTCATGTGCCTACAGACAGGCAGGCATTAAGCATCAGAGGCTCAAGGCTCTGATATAGAGCTTGATGAGACTTTCCCTACACACGTGAGATAATGTTTAGCTGAGCAAATAGCAAGTAAGAACTGCTGCGTGGAAGAGGTCAGTGCAGGTCAGAGGAGAAAGATGGAGGATCAGAAGTTCTTTCAAAATCCTTTCAAGGTTCTAGTTTTCTCACATTTATTTGCTGACACCGTGACCTTCTCCACATCTTTATCATAAATGCAACCTAAGCTGTAGTTCTTAATCTGGCCCGTGAGATACTACAAAAACCAGACAGTGCTGTATTCGAAAGGATGAGCTCTGCAACAACAGGAATACAAGAAGTACTAGCTCAGGAAACCTCCTCTATTATTAAGTCCTGGGGAGGTTGTGTGAAAGAATTGTCAGATTTCAACGTGAAACATGAAAACACTGGAGAACTCTGTGCAGGCTGGAATAGACAATGGCTAACCACACTTTATCTGCTAATAAACCAAGCAAAACAAAACAAACGACAACAAAACAAACACACACAAAACCAAAGCACAATAACCACACGAAAAAAACCAACCCAACCGAAAACTTCTTGCCGTGGTGAAATGTGGGTGTGGGGAAGGAGAGCTGGCCTCGTGACAGCTCCCCAGGGATGGAGTCCTCGGGCAGGAATTATCAGCCAGCACATCAAGCTTACCAGAAGGGAGACAGGGTAGACACTAAAATGTTGATTGCATGACTTGTTTTGTTTGGGGCATGTGTGTTAAAACAAAGTAATTATTGCAAGCGCAATATTTATAAGTGACATGGTGAGAAGATAAAATAATCCCAACTTGCTTAATGTACCCAGGTTAAGTGCTAGTGTATCTTGAGGTCTCATGCTGAAGAAACTGGATGGAGAAAGGTATTGAGGGAAAGGGGAAGATTCTGCCTTTAGTAACAGACTCTTGCAAACCATTGCAACTGTCTGTAAGGACTGACGTGGTCCAGTCACTATCTAGAACAAAAGGGAATGGCCTCAAGCTGCACCAGGGGAGGTTTAAACTGGACATTAGGAACAATTTTTTCACTGAAAGGATTGTCAAGCATTGGAACAGGCTGCTCAGGGAGGCAGTCCAGTCACCATCCCTGGAGGTGTTTAAAGGCTGTATAGATGTGGTGCCTGGGGATATGGCTTGGTGGTGGACTTGGTAGAGTAGGGTTAGTGGTTGGACTCGATGATCTTAAAGGTCTTTTCCAACCTTGATGATTCTATGATTCTGTTCATAAAAAACCCTAAACCAACGAAACAACAAACCAAAACAACCCCAACAACCCTTTGAAATGAAACCCTTTTGTCAGCAAGTAGAAGCGACCCCGCTAACATTGACACCTCCTTTTGCACAGACCACATCCTGGCTTACAATATTTGGAGTCGTGACCAAAGCTACCGAGCAGTTCCAACTGGGTCCAAGATCTGTGTCTGTTCCCAAGAAAAACAGCATTCAGGAAGACTCCTTGGAAAGCCAAAAGAATCATTAGACTATAAGAGCAGGAGCAAATCATTTGGTGAAAAACATTTTAACGTAACCATCTGCCTACATCCACTTCTGCTCCCTCTTCTGCTTTCAGTGATGCCGTTTAGACTACAGGATTTGGGGACTGCCAAGGAAAGTAGCACTGCATTCCTAAAACCACACAAGAATAGAATTTTGTAGCTAAAAGCACACACATGACATATTCCAAATAAAGGAACTAATATAAAAAAAAGTGATAACTAAGCAAATTGAAACAAGTGTTCCCATGTATTGAAGTATTCATGGACAAAACATGGTCATACTTCTCTGCATGCAGAGCCAAAATCCTCTCTGTTGCAAATTTCTTGTAACAACAACCAGCTTGCTACAAGACAAATTCAAATGCAAGTAGAAAGAAACACCTTATCTAAGTTCTTTATCAACTACAAACTTGCCAAAAAACCCCTAGCATTTCCATTTTCACATTCAGGCAGAGATTTTTATTTGCAAAAATCTCATTTAAAAAGGCTTATCTAAATTGGCATAAAAGATGGTAAGGACATTTATATTGTGAACATCTAAGTAATGATGATTTAATTGAACTTGATTAGGAACAGTTGCAAGATAAACAGAAATGAATTCTGTTCACGAAATAGAACATTTGTCCGGGGTTTGCGCAACGCAGGCACTAAAGTTCTGAGGCCAAAACACTGTAGACAGCTTTTACCATGAAAAAGTTAATTAAAATTTAATTTGGAAATCAGAAAATTGATTTTGTCCTCTAACTGTAATTATTTTGTAATTTTTAGGATAGAGCTTGTAAACACTATGAATTCTATTTTTTTTTGCTAGAATAGGTAATCACAATTTTTACATCACCACCTAATAAGACACAAAGAATTCCATGAAATAAGTACCAGCTTCAGAGCCCTGCATAAATAATTCCTTCTATTCAAACTTCAGATAAAAACATAAGAAAAACTACTCCCCAGTATTCCCATTTGGGATTACTTGCTCGTTATGCTCATAAATGGTCTAAGATCTCACCAAATTAATTTGGTGAGATAGACCGAGGTAGACTTGTAAAATAGTAGTTCTTCCAGAATAACTCCCTGAAGGAATTTTATTTATTTTTTTTTAATTCCACAATTAAGAACGTCTCGCTCAGTTTACCTTAATGAAGTTTGGAATGACACATTTATCTTGTCCTGCCCCAGAAATAAAAGGTCAAATATGTAGCTTATAGATCACATAGTTAAGAATAAACAACAAAAAGAACTAGATACCCTCCCCACTTCTCAGTTTTAGGTGAAAAACTTTTTAAACTTCGTGTCTTTCCTTTATTGTTCAGATGCACTGCCAGAGAGCTCTTCAATTATGGACAACCCCTCCTACCCCCCCAGTTTGGTTTAATTAAAACAAATCTTACAGAAAGTCCATATAAGCATAGGAATTAAAAAAAACAACCAGAAGACAGAGAAGCTGATTTTCGAGGTTGGTTCATTCCAGTAGCTTATCTATTAAAAAGTGTGGTTTAATTTCATTTTGAAAATACCTGAACTGAGTTTCCAGCTTTGTACAAGCTTCTAATTCTTGTTATGCTTTTCCCTACCAAACAGTCCTGTAATACTTTTTCCCCTGCTCTGTGAAGTAAATGTTCACTTTAAATCACCTCACCTCTTTTCTTCCTGATAAGGTCCCTGGTTTGAGCTCTTTTAAGATAAGATATTGAATTCAGCATTACCATTGACTTTTTCAGCCCCATCTCTGAAGTTCTTAAGAAGCAGGACCAGCACCACAAACAGTATCAAACTCACCAATAACAAATGCAGTGATTAAAATCATCCCCCAGCCACACAACTCTGTAGATCTCAAAGGGCTACAAAACAGTTCAGCTGGATTGTTCCTTCTCCCTTGTAGCCAGTCTGAACTGTGCATCCACGTAGCTCTGTGCTCAAACAACTGGTTTGTGCCAAAAATGCCACAACGTTAGCTACATGAGGGAGAATTTAATGCTAATCAAAGGTAGGACATAAAACTGTGTGCTGGGATTCTACAGGTTTTCAAGTACTGAGAAGCAGTGAGATATATAAACATAGGCATCAATACACTTGTAGTGCTTGACAAAATAATGGCAACTACTGGGACTCCCAGTTACTCTCAGCTGCTACTGAACACCAAAATTTACCAGCTATTTGAAACGAAGAGATTGTGATAATAGGCAATTAATAATAAGAAAACACCCCACTAATTTAGTTAACTACTGTCCTTCAGAAATCAGTGTTTAATTAGTAATGGTCTTCGGAAGTAATAAGCAATGTAACTTTAACTACATTCTGAACCAAATATGCCCAAGATCGATATCACGATACTGACTTTGGCCTTTCACTTGTATAGAGAAGTTTTAGTATAGAAAATATATATTAAACATCCATTTCTCTCCATTTAGGCGAAATATTCAGCACGCCACACAATCGACACTTCATAACATAAACTGGAAAGAAAACAAGAAGTGTTGCCTATGGTCTTTTTAGCTTAAAACTTTAATTACTTTGCACGTGAAATGAAGGATGATTAAAATCATGCAGATATTAAATTACAAAACAAAATACTTCAAATACAATTGCACATTTAAAATCTACCCAAATACCTACTTTGAGGTAAAAAAATGTAAGATTAATGAGATATACCGAGCAATTATAATCTTAGCATAAATAAACATTGATGTTTTCAGAATGAAATAATCAGGGAAACCAGCATTTTTAACAGGTCTATTGGTACAAGAGATACAGCCCATTTACCCTCCTCGAGAGCGCGATCCATTCATCTGATACAAAGCCACAAATACTATAAAATTGCATACTACTGAAGCACGGCAGCCAGTTTGCCCACAAGGTACAATTCCTACCTGTATCCTGCAGTGTAGGGCTGAGTTATTAGAAAAAAATATCTAATTTCAAAGATTAAGGGGTTTAACATCACAGCTTCCAAACAAGCAGAGTGGAAGCTGCACAGCCAGATCCCCACGGAACGTTACAAAACGCCTTTGGCCAAAATTCCAAATAGAAAGACCTGAACTTCAGGTCAAAAGTACACAACCAATTAACACGTCTACTTTTGTGCATGCAAGTCACAGCATAAACAGGTTCTGTGTTTGTGCACCTCAGTGGGTTGTTTTCTTTTGTTGTTTGGTGTTACTGAAGTACCCGTTCACGTGCAGAGCCACGGAGCTGCACAGGGTTCAGCTACGGATTCGGGTTCCACATCTTTACTCTCATGAAATCTAACCTACAGTGTTTCTCCAGATGACAAGGGTCTCTCCCATTTCTCTAACTTCCAGAAGGAAAAAAAATAAATTAAAAATAAAAAATCCTACTTGTAGTGAAAATAAGTATAACAACTAGAACACAGTGAGAGCAATCTGTTCCAGTCTGCGATGGCTGAGGTTTGCATCTCCTGAACCATTCAGATGAGCAATCATAAAAATGACATAAACCAGAGGGTATAAATATCATACTGTACCACGAAACATTACAAACAGAATATACAAAAATTAGGACATTAATTCCCTGTCAACCTATTAAACAGAACACCTTAATACAGCTTGGAAGGTAAACGTAACCTACAGGCTAAGTTTTCAAATGGCTGTTTGTCAGTGCAGCATAAAACATTTCCATAGTGCAAATCTTACCAACTGTATGAAAGATACTGTCCCCTTCAGAAAAATGCTTCTGCCCCCCACCCCCCTCAAAACAGCGAGGGCTCAAAGTCAAACTTCTTTTCACATTTAGTACAAAACGTGGTTTGAAAAATACTAACATAGAGAAGTTGAATTTGAACACTGAAAAAAGGCTGAACAACATTAAGAAATGAAAGTAACAAAGTTAGATATGCTGGAGCTGGAAGACGTGAAACCTAAAAATCTGATCCAAGGAAGCAGGGGAATAAAAAGACACAGATATCTCCTTTTCTTCATCTGTTGGAAATCTGTGACAACACAGCACGCTCCCTGCGTTCTACCAACAACAGGAAGATTACTTCAATTGCTGAAGAATCACAGTGTTAAGTATATCTGCTTCTTGTAGTGTCAGGCTCTCATCTGTTAGCTCTCTGTTTGGAAAGGTAGTCACAAGAACAAAATCAGTTGTGGCAAAGGCTGGACGGGACTGGATAATGAAATCTCGAATATCCTTAATCCTGTGGAAAGGATACAGACATGAGAACTGGGTAGGATTCCATTCAGACATCATTATCTGAACATTAAGGTGATCAGAGAACAGAAAAACTTCTAACTAACTGATTAAACCATTTAATATGTCCTATTGATTTTACATTTCCATTTGATCCAGGCAGCTGATGGTTGTAGGCTGGAATTTTTTTTGCTTCTTCATAAACCCCATGAAAAATTAAAATGAATGGTGCTCATTTTCTTAAATAACAGAAATAAAGTCATTAACATACACTGCAAGCTGACACTTAACACAGCAAGGCAAATAATTTCAACACCAGCTGCCAAAAAAACTCACTATTAATTCAGATATTTCAAAAAGGCTAAATTATTAATGGAAGGAGGAATCTTAAAATACCTAGTGACAGTGGTGAGAAAGCAGGGGGGGCTTGTTAACGCACTTCAATAGCAAGAGGCTTCCCTCACTCTCCCTTGACACTGAACTTCTGAACAATACTTCATAGAACAATCACATCAACAGTGTAACAAGCATAATTCTGTTTTATAAGACATGGATGAAAAATATGCAAGATTTTAGAGATAAAAACCTGAAATTTGAGGTTTCTGTCTACAACAGTGAGCTGAGAACAAATCTCTGAAGATCTATTGTAACTACTAAACAGGCAGATGTACTGCAGCCATATAACCAGGGGCTTCAACTTTCTGTCTTTAAGGCTCATGACATAGGCAGTGAACTTTAGTAGCTGATTTTGACCGTACATATGGCAAGGAGAGCTAAAAAGATACACATCTGAGGGACAACTAAAGAGATACACCCGAGATAAAGTTAATAACGATTAAAATAAGCTTCTGTCCACACATCCCTTGGTTACAGATGTTACTGGGAAGTTTACCACCTCTACTCGTTCATGCACACAGAAGAAAACACATCATGGCTACAGAGGCTCCTGATGAGCCCGAGAGTTTATCTAGGGCACTTCTCCAGCTGGTGCTGGGAAGAAAAGATCTGGGTCTGTACTATCAGGTCTGCTAAAGTAGCAGAGATTGTTGCTGTATCTCCCTCCCCGCTGGTATCTCAGCTAACACTGTCTCACTGTGGTCTGAGTATGTTGTCAGAGAGCTGTGTGTTGGCTCTGCCCTCATGCTGAGCCAGAAGGGAAAGGGTAAACTCACCATCTAACAATATTAACATGGAACTGGGTCCACGCTAAGACAAGGCAGGATTGTACCTCACTTTCAGCTGAGTTCTAACATCATGGTGCGGATTTCAGACCAGGGCTGGCTTGAACCCTGCTTACTGTAAAATGTGAGTGGAACTACTCAAATCTCTGCCCTCTGCCCAAAGTTCTCTCAGCCATGCAGTGCAAAGTAGAACTTTGCAGAACCTTGCACTAACACAACCTCTTAGGCAAATAAATGGGGTTGGCCAACACCATTTATGGCAATGTCCCAACAAAGTCAATAAAACCGATGGCCAAGCTCTAATCAGCAAACTACTAACAAATCTAAAAAACCCACCAGGTTCACATGCTGCCAACTCCTAGCAGATGAGCAGCCTAGACATAACAGAGCTTCGTTCTCAGCAGATGTCCAACATACATATCAGAATTGCAAGCAAGGATGTTTTGTCCATACGCCCTTCTGAGTACGGGCTGCAGTCTACACTTACAACCCATGGCATGTTTAGTCATTGTCTCCAGTATAACGAGGTAGAAAGCTGGAGCTCTTGATTATGACCCCACCTGAAGCACCGTGTCCAGCTCTGGAGCTCCTCAGCACAAGAGAGACATGAGAAGGCTCCAGGGAGACCTTACTGTGGCCTTTTGGGACTTAAAGGGGGCTTATAAGAAAGATGGACACAGACTTTTTAGCAGGACCTGTTGCAAAAGGACAAGGGGTGATGGTTTTCAATTAAAAGAGGGGACACTCAGACTAGACAGGAAGAAAAAATTTTTTACACTGAGGGTAGTGAGACCCTGGCCCAGGTTGCCCAGAGAGATGGTCGATGTTCCATCCTGGAACCATTCCAGGTGTAGTTGGCCAGGGCTCTGAGCAACCTGCTCTAGTTGCAGATGGCCCTGCTGACTGCAGGAGGTTGGACGAGATGACCTTTAAAGGTCCCTGCCAACTCAAACCATTCTATGATTCTGGGCCAAAGCCTGTAGTGTGGAATACATCTCAACTCCGGCTACGCTCCAAACCTGCCAGAAAGTGCCTTCAGTCACCTGAGTCAGTCACATGCTCCTGCCAAGAAGGGCCCAGGGTTGGGATGACTACCTAGTGAGGTTGCCCAGATTTCAGCCGCCCTGAGAACAGCTTTGGCAGGTACTGTGTCCTTCAAAATCACAGAACATAAATGGTCATGAAAGTTATTAAATATTTTGTTTCCAATTACAGAATTTTGCTTTGGAAGTTGATTCCTCAGTACATCTGTTATGAGACAGAGCTATAACATTTTGGTGAAGCTCTATTTTTGCTGTCTTCCTGATATTCATTTAATGACAAAATACAAACTTACTGAAAGAGTTATGATCAATTTACCTGTGTGTTTGATTAAATCTTTGTATTAACCGGCTTCCATCTGCTAATCTAATTTGAATTTTTGTTGCTGGCATGGAGTCATCAATCAAGACAGGTGCATTAAGAATGGATTTCTCCTCCTCCTCTGGGGAAGAAGGTGTGCTGACTATTTCAGGTGTAAGGCTACAGGATGGAAAAAAATAAACCAGTTGTTATTAATGGAGTCAAATCAGAAGTGAGTAACGTTTCAGTTGTCTTTTTCTACCACATACAGCTCATACAAATAAGCAATGAAAACCCTCTCAAAGTTATCTGAACTAAGTATAAACCCAGCTTTTCTAACAGAGGCACAAATAATGTAGTTTCTTGTCAATGACTGCAATATTTCATATTTATTTGTCTTGTAAGTGTGCATGTTATTACATTTGCATGATTTTAAATAGGTAATCAAGTATAAAGAAAGCTATCTTTATGTGTATGGAATATGAAATGCAAGTCCTTGAAACTAAATACTGTACTTCCTGAACAGCATTAAAAAATATATATAATCATGCACCATTATTGTGAACTGAACTGACCCAAAATGCTTTAGCAATTGCAATTCCATCTCCCATTCCCTCTGTGATGATCCCAAAAGGAAATACAACAGGTACTGTGGCTAAGCCTGAGCAGAGTGTATCCTTCCCTGCCAATATCACTTTATAACCAATTTCTGCCTGTTCCTCACTAAATGGGGAACAATTTGTTTGGGTCTTCTTCCTCTATCCAGAGATTTTTTCCATTAAGTTTATATAGTACCAATTACCTTTCAACTTCCTTTGCTCTCACTTTAAACACAGCTGAATAGGCAAAATTATATGCATTACAGGCAGAGGAATCTCACGTCACAACAAAGCACAAAGCATCTTGCAAACCTATGAGCAGTTCCAACAGAGGCCAAAGACTGGTGACTCTGAAATCAGGGCTGAGACTTGTGACACAGAACAATTTTATATTGCTTTTGTCATCGGATTAGCTTCTCCAACAATTGCTTAATGAATTAAACCCAGCTTTTGAAATAGCATACAAACACAGAAGAGAAAAGTCTAATGGTTTTTACCTTCCAAGTTTTTGCCCTTCGCCACTGAAAGCTTTGAATCGCAGTCTAGGCTTCACATATTCCTGTTCTTGGTGATCTTCCATATCCAAATTAACCTGGCCACCATGAACAAGTCGCTGCAATTCCACAGGAATTTCCCTTAATTGAAAAAAAAACAAACCAAACCCAAAAACTGTTTCCCAATTACATTCTGAACCAAGACACAAAATTACACAAAAACCTTACACAGTACAATGTGTTAATACCATTAGTACGTTTACTTTAAAAAGCCACAGACATCCAATTGTTTTATGAATTGATTTCATTCTCAAGGAAAAAAAAATCAGCAGACATTCAAAATCTAGAACCTACTGACAGTCAAAAGCTAACAACAAAACATGTCTCTACCAAGTAACAGTCAGAATTAAACCACCAGAAGGAACCAAAACGTGCCAAATTTTTAAAAACCCCGTGCATCTGATGACAAAGGCAGAACATATCTTCTGGGTACAGGCAAAGAAGAAGCCTGGAGCTTTTGATCATTATAAATGTGAGGAGAAAGAATTTTTGCTCACCTCACTTGAAGGACATACCTTAAAAGAGCTGCCATTTTAACTTACCCTCTTTTAACAGACTCAAGAAACTGAGCATTTATTGGGTCTGAATAGGATCTCAACTCGCCATCATCTAAACTGAAGCCATTCCTCCATAGTTTCAGCAAAATCTGAACCTGTGAAGCAAAAACAGTGAAATAAAAAGGAAAAAAAGTGAAGATGGACAAATAATGCATTTCAATGTCATACAGATTAGTTATACACTTTTTTATCTATACTAACAGATTTTGGCCATACTCATTTCTTGGGTTTGTTTTCAAAGAAGCTTAACATTTGCTCAAACCATTCACACAAATGGCAAAGTGTAGAGCAGCCTGATCTTCCCCCACCCTCTTCCTCACTTCCAGCTTTTTAAGTGAGAGGAAAGAAAGGTCAGACAATTTTGAAAAGGTCTCTAACCTGCTACTTCAACACTACTAGAATGTATCCGTGCCCTCCAGTTTGAGACTGGCTACTTTGCAAGCCACAACAAGAAATGATTCCTAACCTAAGAGGATTAAAACGTTAGCCTAGCTAAGAGACTGCAGAAGAACAGCTGGAGGAAAGTAACTGAGTGTCTGCTAAGAATTTCCAAGTAATTTACATCAGAAAATTCCATATTTGAGGCCTTAGGGGTACCCAGTGAACATCTGTCCTCTGTGGATGCTTCCACTTTAACCAATTCTACTTAACACATATCTAATATTTCAATATTAGTTTTTCCTCAGAGATAGTTACAGTAATACTGGCATTTCAAGCTGTAAACAGGATTAAGCAGACATCTGTTGGGGATTCTGTTTCCTGATATTCACAATTTTACTTACATCTTGATTTTCTCCATATATGTATTCAGAGTGTTTTTGTGATGAGTCACCCAATCTATATCCACCACCAGAAAATGACTGGAAAAAACATACACAGAAAAGCTTATTGAAAGAAATATCTCGAGCAGTTTGTTAAAATTCTCACCAAGGTGCAAATAAAAGCATCAGCAAGTTTGCTTCTGTGATAAAAAGCAAATGCATTGTTGTAGCTTGTCTATTTTCTAGAGTAGAAAATTATACCCAGTACCATAACCAGGCTAAGCAGGGTTGATGGGATTCATTACAGTTTCTAATTCGTGCACTTTTTCACGCATCAGAATCACAGAATCAAGGAATGGTTTGGGTGGGAAGGGACCTTTCAAGGTCATCCAGTCCAACCCCCCTGCAGGGAGCAGGGACATCTGCAACCAGAGCAGGTTGCTCAGAGCCCTGGCCAACCTCACCTGCAATGGTGCCAGGGATGGGGCAGCCACCACCTCTCTGGGC